>CCAG010012200.1:0-62512 GCA_001077435.1 Glossina morsitans morsitans
CAAATCTCAAGTGCGGTAGAGTTTTTAATAATAATAATAATAATAATATTAATAAAAATAATATTAATAAAAAATATAAAGCCGAAAGTCTTAGATGTCTTTAGTCTTAGAATTTATTCTCTGTCTAAATTTATATAATAATAATAATAATAATAATAATAATATATTACTTTATTAAACCTACTAGAGTCGATAGCCTGTGTTGCTAGTGTTCAAGGTCTCTTTTGTTTAGTCCAAGAATTTATTTCATTAGTCTCATAGACGATTCTTTTATATCCACATTGGGTAGGCGCGGTTGATTTTCCTATTTTCAGCGTAAAAGTAGAAGTTTACATGGTGAATGTGTTGCAGTTTATGAGTAACAATCAAAAAGATTTTATGTAAACAAACACGGCAACGTGCTTAAATCGATTCAGAGTTTGATGCCGATCAAGAACATATCTACTTTGTGGGCTCTCTGAAGCTTCGTTCTGGTCGTTGCAAAGGTTTTCACAAAATGAATATCCCTGAAATAAGCCTTTCTCGGAAGCCACTATGATCTCTTTACAAAACTAACTCATAACTATCGTAGTTCAGAATATTTTTGTGATTAAAGCTTTCTTGCTGTTAAAGTCGTTAAATATTACAGTTAACCATAATTAATCGTTGTCGTAAATAATGTGATAAGAATTTAACCGATCATTGCCAAAGAAATTTTGAATCTCTTTTTCGATATTTCTTGAATTCACTTATTTGCTCGAAGTTTTTTTTCTCGTTAATTATTGATTCATTTTGTTATTTACGCTAAAACTGTTTCCAACAAATTAAAAAAATATTTAACAAGATATACTTAACATTTTAAAAATATTTTTCAGTAGATTTCAATATGTGTGTTTATACGCATAAGTGACAATTTGGGTGTGAATGTTCAGATAGATGTGCAAGATAGAAGTTGTACTTTAAACTATATCCATCTGCTTTGAAATGGCCGTAAGTAACTTTTTAGATGTACTATGCAAATGAGTAACACTAATATCAGTAGCGATGTTAGTTAAAAAGTGCAAGCTACAACGACAGTAGCCTGGCCAACGAATCAAGCACTGAGTCAACAAAATGAAAAACCAAAACGTAAAGTGAACGACTGTAAAGTGGATTAGTGTCAATTTTTTTTGAATGATTAACCTTCCAATGTTGAGAGAAGTGTGATGCTATCATGCTATAGGCGACATATGGTGTTAAAAAAATAAGGTGCTACGGTTTTCCGCTTTTTGCTATTTTTACCCCTAAGTTGCTCATGCACGGGGACTAAAATGTAAATTGAAATTTAAAAAAAACAATATTTGTTTTTTGTTTAACACAGACAGTTAAATCAAAAGCGGAAAAATTTGAAAATACCTTAAAATTAAATCCCAAGGGTCTCGCAACTGAATGAAGAAGAAAATTAGTAAAATTTGGTAACAAATTGTTAGAGAAACACTTTGTTGGCTTAGATTGACCAAAACGGAGGTGACTTCAACCGTCGACACTTGTCATGGTAAAGGTGAATATTAATGAGGTGTGAAGAGGAGCGGGAGGTGGGGGGAAGAATGGCTCTGTCTTTTGTAGGATGCACAGAATAACTGAAAGAACAAGCACTTTCTCATCACACCAATGTAGGAATGGACGGACACATATCTTATCTAATAAACTGAGTGGGCGTCTTATTATGTCTAAAGCACTGTTTTTTTTGGCCACATTTTTACTTTGTATCGCTAACTTAGGTTCTCTCCTCTTTACCTTTCCCATTAAATGACTTAAGCACATTATCCTTTTGATATTCAAACAAGGAAATTTCTTAATAATTATTATAAACAAAACAGTTACAATCATTTACTTACATTAAAACTAATTTTGAACGTTCAAAAAATAGGAAAAACTATATGGATGTATGAGAACTTACGGTACATTAATTTACAAATGATTAAATATGTATAAGATGTATGATCGTAGACTGCTGATGACGCTGTTGATGGTGGCAAGCTGACTTTTGATTCATATAAAAACATGATCGTGTTATTAGCATACAATTGGCACCGGCTGATTGTGGTCTGTTAGTATTAAATGGCTTTGTTTGCTCTCTTTACAAGACGTTCGAACGTGAGATGTTATACACAAATCTGGATAGCTAAGGAAGTAGTCATTGAACAAATAATATTAAATGTGTGAATGTATGAATTTGTTTTTGCTTCGTTGAACAGCTTAATGCCATCTAGCTAGATAATATATTTGTAAGCGCACTATATTCCGTTTCATACAAACTGTTTTTACATATTATTCACTGGCTTGTTGGTACCGATATTTTACAGTTGAAAGCGATCAGCTACTTACATATAAAGTTTTTTCTTAGGACAGTTTGAATGATACGCATACTAAGTCATCAGTCTATTCTTCACTTATTTAGTCTAACCGCATTATGAAGGAAAACAATGCAAACAAACTTCTGTGCGTTACGTAGAATTATTATTTCTTATGATACATGTATATATATAAATATACATGACATTCTGTATAATCAGACAGACATCACAGAAGTAGGAGCAGAAGGAAAGTCAATCATTGAATTATAAGTTAAGGAAAAAAGACACAAGTTCCTATATCAAGGTTAAGGGATAACATAACTGGCAAGGTGTATAAATTTACAGAAGTAATAAATCCGTAAAATTAATTAATTAAGAAACGAAAATCCGTTTAATTCTGTGTCGTTTATCGTTTATTCGTAAGTTGAAATTGAAAAATAAAATTTTTATATATTCGTGCTACAATGCCACTTGCCAAAGCGCAAAAATTTCGCTGCACCAGCAAGGATTTTTCAGGAAGCTTCTAGAAGGACTACAGATATAGAGCGAAGCAATGTCCAAATGCTCATCAAACTCTTTAATGACAGCAGAAGGACTGCTTGTACCAGCTTTTCACAAATTAACGAAAATCAAAATCGGATTTCCTATAGCACCATTTGCCACTACATTTTATTGCGTGCAGGGTAAATTGTGCGGAAAAGCAGAAGTCGCTTTTCTTGTTCTATATAGGCATAGAGCTATTTGAATTTTTACAAAATTATTTGGAAGCGCAGATTTTGCTTAGTTAGGCTCAAAATTGTTAGACTTCTTTTTGTCAAAGCAACATATTGTAGCAGCTCCCTACAAATATCTAAAAAGACAAACGGATTCTAGAAATTCATATAAAGAGTGCGTTGCCGATCTTAGCGGGAAAGCTACAAAATACAAAGTGTCCGTCAAGGTGCAAGGTACAATTCAATTAAGTAACTTCTTCCATTGTTATTATTAATTAACATGGTTCATTATGTGTTCATGGAGGTTCTAAAGAAGCTATCAATGCACAAGTTGATATTGATCAACATACATTAACAACTAGGAAAACGTTAATTCGTTATTGCTATTGATATTGCAAAAATTTATTGAACATTTATTTTCTGGTATAGAACGATAAGCAAATTACTTTGATGACATCATTATCTCAGCCCCCCGACGTCGTCAATTCACATGCTTCGCTGTGAAAATATGTTTCGAATTTCAAACTCTAATAGTATGGAATGGAATATACGAAAATGCCACTTCTTGTAAGAGAAAACAAAGAATATGAGTCGAATAATTACAGCCGACGGCGTACTACCTGATGAATCTAGGGTAAAAGTCGTAATGGAATTCGAAGGATGTAGGGTCAGAGGATATGGCTGAGTTTAATTTTACCCCGCAATAGCTCAGCTGCCTTTACAAAAATGAAAGCACAAAAAAATGGTAAGAAAGAAAAAGAATTCAGGAGAATAAATGCACCTCTTTTATGTCTCGTATTCATCCGTTATTTAACCTATGTCCGTTCACTAATCGTTCCCTTTAATGAATCCGTCCGACGTTAAGCGTGTATGTTCGACTGTTTAGTTATGGTCCGGCCTCCAATCCCGCGCCTATCTTTAGATTTTCTCACTTGATTTTGCCCGAACTTAGCAAAACCCAGTTTTCATTATTTTCGTCAATAGACAGATTTTTTAGGATACCTAAAGGATTTACGTATCTGTACGCATGTTAATCCATTTTTTGTAAACAAAAAATAAATTTAGTTAACTTCTGATCAAATGCGTATTACAGTGCATTAATTATTAAGGGATGCTAAGTAAGCAGTACACGTCCTGCCAAATGTAATTAAGAGGTAATTAAGGCGGCGGCCACAAGGTTCAGTAAACCTAAAACGTCTCCCAACAGCAAGCAATGCGGAATGCAGCAGCAATCAGTAACTTGGCGGCCATTCAAGCAGTTTTATCGTCATTGGATCACCTTCCATTGTTCACTGATATAGTGAAGTTTCCATTAATGAACCTAGCGCGTTCAAGCAATCCAACTTCCAAAAAACAACTTCCAAAAGACAGAATCTTTACTCCTCATATGGTCTTTATTTTTGTTTTGATTTCCTTGTTATTTAGTATATTTTCAGGGTTTTTTATAGGTTTCAAGCCAACACCCTTGCTAACTAGAATCATTATTATCGAATTGGCGGAAGTAAGGGGTTTTGTTGAGTAGCTGGTATCGCTCATATCAATAATAATCGCTTGTCATATACGTTGGCATAAAATTGTACTTAATATTAAAACCAAAAACATCAAATGAAACTTTAGTTTGTTATTCGACTTAAGTAAAAGATAATTTTTTTGTTTTCTTTTTGTTTATAATGGTCTATTGCATAGTTCATTGAACTTTATTTTATTTCCGGTAATGCACTATTTAGTTATAACGATACCGTTGACCATACTCTGGCGAAGACTAATCCTCTCATTACTTTTGCTGCCGATCTTTCACAACCGACTCTCTTTTCTTTACATTCTTTTGGTCTTATGTTTTTTTTTCTCTATTGTAAAGGAGCGTAGTGACTATGGTACATAGCGGCTATCTGCCATACAGAGCAAATATCAAGGTCACTTTCTTGTATATTTGCCCTATCGGCCATTGCACTTTTTACATTATGCAATGATAAAATAAAAACACACATAAACACAGACGGACTCTACAACGTGCGCGTTCCAAGGAGTCGAAGCAATTAGAAGCATTTTTGAGAATAGTAACCACACCACATTTTCCTACTTAACTTTGCTGTTATGGCAGTGCCTTTAAACCCTTTCAGTGAAATCAATTCAAAGTTAAATACCATAGACTCTGAACCACTGTAATGCTGATGCTTCATCAGGCTTGCCAATCGATTTCGATTAAGATTTTGATAACGAAGAAGGTCTTTGTGACATCATCTTTGGTTATTTGGCTTTTGGTTCTGAATTAATTTACAATTTACAAATACACCAACGAAGATTTCATGTTACGTCAACAATGGTACGAAGAGAAACACGTTTCAATCCTTAACTTTTCTTCAATCATAAGTAGTCTTTCGTAATATACAATGGATATCTTTGTTTACATAAATTTATCCGAGTAGTTATTCCAGAACGATTGAGAAACGACCACTGGGGCATTGGTAAAATGACATAGTTAGCCAGACAACGTATATGGTAGCTAAGCATTGATGATGACATTCACCGTTTAGCTTCACATAAAAGGGAAAAAGGGAAAAACGAAACCAATAACCGGTTGGGAACGTATTCAAGCCGACTTCGCCGGTCCAATTTTTAATTCCACGTAGATCACTTGCTTCGATGTAATAGATCTCCATTACATGTCAAACTTTTAAAAACTCTTGCAAAAAATTTTGTGCCAAGCATAACACAACTGCACCTTTTCCTTCCTCAAGCGGAATACCCGAACGTTTTGCAGGCTATTCAAATCCAGCAGTTGAAACCACATGCAAGATGAACTTTCAACGAAAGATGCTGTACGCAACTACGTATCGTTTTCTGTCTAACGCCACGGTACATCTCCAGCTGAGTTACTTCATGGACAATCTGCTACAGCACTTTGGTCTCAGCCACCTGCAGAACACGTAAAAAGAACAGTGAAGAATCTGAAATTTTGATCGTACTTTTTTAATCCGTTTTCACAAAGGGAAGAAAGGCAACATCAAGGAAATTATGAAGAGGATCAATCCGAAAGTGTACAACGTAGTGAAGACCAATTTGAAAGTGCTATTTTTCGCAGTAAAATGGAGAAACGGCGGGTTTCTTAATACATGTAATCTGATTTTAGGGGACGTTAGAAGAATAGCTTATTAGTGTTTATTAAGACCATTTAAAAAGAGAGTGTTGCTATATCCATCCTCTTTTACCCTGAAATATTATTAGTCTTAAGTTCTTATTATATTTTTACTAGTGACACCGTGTTTTACAGATGTTGGTACGGAAGTAAGAGTAGATATAAAGTGAAGTATGAAATTATAATAATACTATATACGCAATTGTTTATCGTAGCTTATAAATGCACTAACGTTCCAAACGTTGATGGGTTACAACAAAGTAGACCAGACCTTTTTCTTACTTCGCATCCATACAAATACGAACTTACAATCCTTGTACTTCTGGGTAACTCAAACTTCTGTATCCATTTAGTAACTCAATCTTTTGTATTCATATAGATGGGAACTTGATAATTCTCCCTTTTAAATATGAACGAAAAAATGTTTCAGGATTCTACTCGCTCTTGTTTTATCTCCATTATTATTTTTTTGTTTCTTTATTTGTTGGCCAGTAAAGTCGTTCGTTTCGGTTTGATAAATTCCAAGGGCGACCATTTAATAAGGCAGGTATCCTTCAAACGAATTCTGTTTAAGTGTAGGTATAGCACTTGTTCTTTCTCGCTCTCTATTCCAGGTGCTCATTAACAGCTTCCTGTGCATAACAGAAGGCCCTATCTACTCTGCTATATCCAGCCGAAATCAGAGCATAACTCGCATGTGTGGACGGGGACTCTCAAACTTTGCTTGGAGGCCCTCGAACGACGAAAGTGTGTCCAAAACCCACGATAACTTGAGCGTCAGCGTAATGCGGGTTGTGTTGCGCTTATGTACAGGTACATTCGGAGCAAGTGTTCCACAGAGATAAAACCGATTTGTCAAACAATAAAATCCTTTAACAGGACAACATGGCTTGCTTCGCTTTCTAAGCTATTCGTTCTGGAGTAAATGTACACCGCACAATACATTAATGTGGCTCATCGGTTTTTAACCGTCCGCTTTTGGTATACTAATAGTGGTCTTCATATCTCCACTTTCAAATCGAACGTTCACAAATACCACTCCCTTTCTCCACCCTTCTCTTCCTATAAATATTCCTCGTGGCCACCTTGCCCGGGTGTATAAGCGACATCCCCTAAGAAGCAAAAAAACACAAAACAGGTATCCTAAGGCATAATGAAAATGAAGACCACGATATATCGTAATTTGATTACGTTACTCACGAGCAATGTTACGACAGTAGGAAACATGCTTACCTTATTGAGAGTTTTAAATTCTCCATTGGTTAGAGCTATTACATATTCCTTAGCTATCGGACTTTCTCGATATCGAGAACAACAAATCAGCCCCTGAATAAATATGTTTCTTTAATCATGTGAAGCACTCTGACAAGCGTTAAAAGAATGTGTTCAAACCCACATGCTTTTTCTATAACTCATATATCTACATATTAGGGCGATCAGTGGTACAACAAGGAAAACGTTGTTGTACCTTTTTATGTTTTTAAGAAAAATAAAGGGGAGACTGCTACTACTAAGTGTGTGGGAGCGGATAAAATCAAGCGAGTCGCATTCGATTCGCAAGATTTTTAGTAAGAATCTCAACATTTTTTTTCTGGAAAAATTTACGTAACAGATCGCGTTCAAATATTTTTTTTTGGGGGAAAGCAATCAACATTTTCAGAAATTTTTTTTAAATAGTGGATGCTTTCAACCGTTTAGAATTATAATTAAGACCTCGACCTCTTTCCCAAACGTTCCCAAAACATCATCTTTGTCAAATATATCCATGAGGATAGTTATAGCCTAATATCTTAGTTGTTTATTTCCAACTTCTGTTGTACGTCGAGGCTAGCCCTTAGACAGTACTTACGTTCTTTTAAAAGTGGTTCCAAGTAACGGTTCGTCTAAGTGGATATACGCCCCAGAGCTATTCGATTTCGAGAAGTTAAATCTCTGTGATGAAGTTTTTGGAGTTGATTATGAATTCGGCTACACATTTTCGTGCCTTTTTTTCGGTCGCTTCGCAACATGTAAAGTGTAAGGCATGCATTTCTCTCTTCAAGAGGCTTAGTGAAACTGGCACTTTCGGACAAAACACCTACGAGAGTCAACAGTGAGGAGAAGTATTTGAATAAAAGAATAGAAAGAACAGAAGCACGTTTTTATGCCTCTTCGTTTGCAGAATAATGATTAAACAAAATTTATGGTCACAAGAAAGCACGTACGTAACACGTTTCAAAACTTTAAACGCATTTATATCAAAATACCATTTTCCAAAACGGCCCCTATGAAAATTTTAATGGCTTTCATGCTTTTCACTCTAAGTTTTTGCAGTGCATTTAAATTTTGCCACACAGGGGATTTTCAATAAATTTATCTAAACATTTTTTTAACAAATAATTGCTCCTTTTTTTCAAAATTAAACATTTTCATTCATATGTTCACCCACTACACAATGATATTTTCATTCTTTTTTTTTCTTTTGATTCAAATTTTCTGCATAAAACACATGGGCCGCAGAGGCCGTTCAATTCAAGAATGAGGACGGCTGCAGAATTGTATATTTTAATATTTTTTATAAACAATTTTTTTTTTTTATACTTAAATGTAAGCCTAACAAACTTTTTGAGCATTGTTATTCCACCATCTTTCGCTCCACATAGTAAACTTGTAGAAGAGTGTTTTTTAGGCAGTTTTGATGGTTTTTAAACCAACGTTTAGCCGAGTCATTCTACATTTCTCTAAAAGGAAAACATACGGCAGTAGTTCCACTTCACGTCAAAGTGTTTTACAATTTTTATAAATTCGCTTAAACAATAGATTATTTAGGATCCGACTCAAGAAAAATATAATTTTTCGAAGATAATTCATATTTATTTATTTAGACATGAGTGCAGTAAATTAGGAGTTGAATGCAAATGACGCTTAGAAATAAATTTTATGCTGAGTATTAAAAACTATTATAAAGAATTTAAAGAAAAATAAAAGCGTTGTAAAAAGGCCGTGGGGAATTCGTAGCGCGAAAATGTGTTTTTGTAGGCTCCGTGTTTTTGGCTTCGATTGCGATCACAAATAAATTTAAACAACTCAAAACACTCGTGAATGCGAAATGTATATGAAAAACGTGCGACCGATTAAAATGTTTGTTCGATTCCAAGGGTTATCGCTGTTAATATGCAGCAGTTGAATAAAGGGAAAGGGGTGGTGGTCTATGGTTTAGCAAAAATTTAAAATACTTAAAAAAATAAAAAAACACCATTTTTATAAGCGCTACAAGAGCTCGAAGTTGACTGTAAGCAATATGATTGCCCATAAGGACTATAATGTCCAGAATAAGTTGCGCTATTCTAATTGCTTGCAGGTGGTGAAGAATAATTTAAATATTTTTATGACTTCGTTACTAGAAAAAGAAAACTTCGTTCATGAAGTTAAGCAACGTTGAATTTGCAGATGATACCGTATTTCGGTATACGTTTGTAGCAATATGACCATCATAAGCCCATATATGGAAATCCGATTTCCAAACAACGACAATATAAACTTGAATTTGCTTGACTTTCAATGGTTTACAGTAACATATTACATAGGGATAAAAAATTTAGGGCTAGTTCTGATGGTGTACCTGGTTGTGTGCTGAGAAACTGCGCCCTAAATTTGTATGCACCATTGACTAACCTTTGTAATCTATCTATTGCTTTTGGCTACTTCCCATTAAAGTAGAAAAACTCATTCATTACCCCGCTTTTCAAGGACGGTGGCAAAAGGGATATTTTTAATTACAGGGTATTGCTATGCTAACCTCCATTCCCAAGTTATTTTAGAAAATAATCAGTAATAAGTTGTCGTTATAAATTTAGCAAACTATCTCAAACTAGATCAACAACTTGCAACTTATTCGAGCTCTTTACATTAATAAATGAAGCCTTCATCGTTCGGGAACACAGCAAGGCGTTTGGTAAGGTCAATCGCTGCACACTTCTATATAAATTAAGGGACATTGGCTTTAGTGAACATCTTGTAAAATGGATACGCTCACATCCCACCTTAAGGACTCAACATGTAATGTGTAGTAACGTTACCTCTAAAGAAATCGGTGTACATTCGGAAATTCCTTTAGGTAATCATTTCGGTCCTGCTGTGTTTGTCTTATTTACGAATGACTTACCTAATGTAATAAAATACTGTCGTGTATCGATAAATTCGGATGAGGTTAAGCTGATGTTCAGCGCGAGTGATAATCAAACACAAATCTATCTTCAGGAGAACCTTGACAATTTTTACAAACGGAGTTATATTAATTTGATGTTCCGGAATATTAACAAATGTAAGCACATGGTCTCCTGCCCGACCAATGCGTTGAATAAATCGTATGAATTCAAGGACGGGAAAAGTTGTAAACCATATTCTCTTACTGGAGTCCTATTTGATAGAAAACTATCGGTCAATGCACACCTTAAGTTACCGTTAATAAAGCAGAAAGTGCATTGGGCTTCATTGAGTGTTGGGTCAACGACTTTCGCGATCCTTACACTACTCGGTTGCTATATATATCGCTAGTGAGGCCTATTTTGCAATATTGAAACCCCAAACCTCTTTTCTGAATACGACGAAACTTTTCGACTGCTAATTCCGATTTTTCAGCAAACTACCTATATGCGATAACTAATTTGGATTCAATTCCTAATTTGGTTGTTTCTGAAAATGGCGTTTTTGAAGGGTTGAGTTCTCTAAAATACAGTTAAGCCCCTGGACCTGATAGAACTCCATCATGCGTACTTAAACTTTGCGCTGTCGAGCTATATCATGTTATCTCAAAGATTTTTAACGAGTCCTTGAATTTAGGTGTTTTCCCTTTGTGATGGAAGAGTAGTTTCCTTATTCCCATTCACAAATGTGGAAGTAGACAATTTGTTGAGAACTACTGAGGCATTGCCAAGTTAAGTGTCCTTGCCATCGAATCATATATTTCTCCACTCCAACATGGCTTTCGAAAAGGAAGATCTACGGTCAAAAATCTGTTAAAGTTTAGTTGTCATGTTTTCAAGGCTTTTTCTAGTGGCTCTCGCACTGATGTCATATACACTGGCTTTAGCAAAGCGTTTTATTTGGTTAACCATAACTTACTTATCTTTAAACTCCAAGCCTCTGGTTTCTGTTTCTATTTAGTGAAATTGATAAGCTCTCATCTGCATAATAGGTCATTCAAGGTTTAGTTTAACTTCATCACCTTATATGAAATCCCCCTGACGTCTAAAGTACCTTAAGGCATCCGCTTACATTCATTAATTTATTCATTAATGATTTATACATTAATGATTTGCCGTCGGTGATTAAATCCACCCAGATTTTAATGTATGCTGATGATGTGAAACTGTTTTCTCCATTTTCCGTAGAATCACAATCACATCAGTTTCAAATCGACTTAAATAATTTGCTTGCATGGTGCTCGTTGAATCTTATGAAACTAAATGTAAATAAAACTTCCTTTCTCAAGAAGGAAATCATTCATTACTCAGTAATTCATAGATTCGCACAAGTTGGAGGACGTCAATTCGTTCACATATTTAGGCGTTCTATTTGACCTTAGGTTACGTTTTAACTTGTTTATTGAGCTCTCGTTAAGCAAAGCTAGGGCCGCGCTTGGTTTTATAAAGAGATGGTCAAAAGAGTTTGATGATCCTTATATTACGAAAAGGCTGCACATGTATTTGGTTAGACCTACATTCGAGTAAGCCTCTGTTGCCTCTTCTTCCTGCAGGTGCTATATAGATTCAATTGAATCTGAAAAACAGTTCTTGCTGTTGGCCCTTAAGAATTTGGGTTGCCTGTCTTTCCCCCTATGTAAATAGGTTACTTCTGTTATCCTTACCGTCACTTGAGAAACGTAGATTTATTCTGGACGTTTCCTTCTTAATCAAAGTAATAAAGTACTATTGACTCGCCCGCATTACTTGGGGAGATAAGCTTTAGTGTCCCTAACCGTTTCTCTAGGCACTTTATCTTTATTAAGCTTAGCCAATGTTAATACAATTATGAACTGTTTAACCCGCTCAGAGTTGTTGGCAGAAACCTAAATGATGTCTATCACTTATTATCATTATCGGACTCTTTAAAGTCTATTAAAGCAACTTTGCTTAATACGCGTGATCTGCCTACGTCGTACGTAAACTAATGTGCATTCCTAATATCTCATTTTTTCTCATTTCGAAAATTATATGGTGCTGGATTTGTTCTTGATGCGGGTGTGCTTCTGCGTACATATTTCTTTTTTTTTTCCTTTTTTTTTATCTATATGAATTATTATTTTTAAGTTACTTTGCTTTTATTATTCTTCTTTTTCATATCTTCCTTTATGTTGTATACTAGTTTTTAAAACAATTAGTATAAGATTTTATCTTAAGATGTATTCGACTGTTAATTTTGTTTACTGGAATTTCATGTATAAGTAAGTAAAATAAAAAATAAAAGAAATAAAATAAATACGGTTCGGTTATCTGAAAACCACAATATGATCTTTATAGTAAACAGATTGAGTCTGTACAACGACAGTGTTTACTGTTTTGCTTGCGATGTTTGCTCTAGAATCCTAACATCCGCGTTCGCTTATAAAGCTGCCCACTCTTGAAGGCAGACGAATTATGCTTAATACGCCGTTTGTTCAGGAGCTTTTGAGTGGCATTTCTGATTCTGTATACTTATTATCTAAAGTACACTTAAATGTTCCACAGCGAATATCTAAGCATTTTCCATTGCCTAATATCAATTACTACAGAACAAACTATGGCAACAATGATCCTGTCCGTAGATTGTGGAAACAATACAATGAGAACTGCAATCTGATCGACTTATCGATAAATCGATAAATTCGATTATCAAATTTTAAGACCTTGTTCGACCCGATTGGGAAGCAGCCGAATACCGCGTGCGTTCATGTTTGACTATACGGTACTTTTATTGGTTGATGTGCACATTGCAGTCAATAAATAAAGAATAATAATAATAAAATGAAAATAATTTGTGTGTAAACAGAAGAAAAAAAGCATGTACACATCGAGCGCAGAGGTACACACACAACCGCCATATATCCGAGAGTGAAGTGAACCAAGTAACAATCGACGAAAGCAATTTGTTTTCATAATGAGGCAAGGAGACAAGCGAGTCTCAACCGAACTTCCTAAGGGAAAACACCTAGCGTTATTTAAAAAGAGCCAATGTGCAGATTAAAACGTAGTATTTGGTCGAATAAAATCATCAAATCTATGAGCGAATCTACGTTTTCAAACTTGTGTGAAGTGACGAAATAATCTGTAGTGAATGAAGTCGTTCTTGGAAATAAAAACTTTTGACATTTCCGTAGATTTTATTTCAAAAAAGTTAAGTTTCAGTAAAAACGGAATGGTAGAAGTCTGCGCCTGCTGAATTTAAGTAAGGAGACTAATTTTTATGGTTTAGGCCTCTAACATTGCTGGGGCTGACAAAGCATTCTGTATTGTGCGGATGGAGGAACTGCAGAATTATTATTTCAAGGCCTACCCCGCGGTTCCGTTGTTAAGTGTCCTAATTACCAGACCTTAATCTTAATATTTGCCGCCAGTTCTAGTTTGAGATGGAGATACTTTAAAAATGCTAATACGGGTAAGACTAACACATGGGGCTCTTGCGACAAGGTGATTTTTGCATTATCACATAGGGTTTCTGGTGGCAGTCTTGTAGCAAGCATTGCTTTTCGAAGCGATATTGCTGTCAAGGAGGCAACATTCGTATTGGGAACTGTAGGAAATGGGAGAGAGAGAATTCTAAGATGGGGCGAACAAGCAATAGAGGGACTCTGCTTGCTTGTGCAACGTGGAGCTCTGCAGATACATCGGCAGAGCTAGAGGGAGAGAGAAAGGAGGATATATTATTTTTCTTATATATTTTTGAGATTTGGACCGAATGTGACTATCAGGGAAAGACCATTATTATTCGAAGGCAAGAATAAAGCCCCGATATCTTCGCCAGATTCGACGATGAGAGGTCCACAAGCATAATCGTTAGTAGTGAAAAAGGACATTGACCAATATGCTATGTGCGAAATCCGGGGTGAAGGACCAGAAGTTACGCTACACGTTTGAGAAGGAGCTGAGTGCTCTAAGTAGCAGTGCTTGTCGAACGTCGTTTCAGCTTTTTCCAGACAATGCCTTAAGTTTCTCACCAATTTGCGGAAAAACTTTTCTTGTTTTCATGAAAAGCTTCTAAAAGTCTATATCTCGCTTTATGCAGTCGAGACATAACCAACGTTTGACCTCTTGGTGCCTCTTATTATGCGTCTGTAGGTCGGGCAACAATATCAGCAAAATTCTGTCCCCATCGCCCACAGAGCCAGATTCCGGGCCTATTTTGGTTTTATGCAACATACATCTTTCCTTTTGTCTGCAACATCTCGAAGGTCTTATCGCAGACTCATAATATATCAAATAGCACGTATAGCTTGCCGCCCATACTTTCTTCTTTAAATTTTGCAATGGCTATCAGAGATGCTTTAATTCTTATTGCTGTCTGTTGCAAATGTCTGAGAAATGAGCAATATAAACGAAAGAACAATAATAATGGATGTGCCATTATACTTATACTTAAATATATAAATATTATATATTATTATTATTATTAAATAAACTGAACATTCTAAAATTTCTCAATTAGCGACCTTACGTAATTAACAAGTGCTATAAAAAAAGCAATTATGTATCAAGTGGACTCCTGCTACCATGGATGTATATATATATTTATTAGCACAAAATAGCCCGCGTCATGCCACTGTTCAAAAGTTTCGAGAGCTTTGCACACATTTTCGTGGTCTTTCAGCCCTTTGCTGCGTGCGGTCGGGAGCCTCCAGGCAAGATCTTAAGCTCCCAGTGCGACAATTCGATTGTATGTTCTGTCTAACGATGGACCATTTTTTGTTGTCATGTGAAGAATATCAAAAGTACTTGGTTGTTCTATATTGACGTCACAGAGGGGAGATATTGTTCACCATCTGTTCTGTACGATAAGATAAAGCATTGAGGTTTGGTGGAGCTAAAATTTATTCTATTTGCCGGGCATCACTCATATCATCTTTGTGAGTCGTCGATTAACTGTGCCTCTCATAATGCAACGTCTATTCAGTAACTTTTGAGCTGCGTTGTCTTTTGTTAGAGGAGAGCGACTAACAAAAGACGCTGTTGTGAACGACTGAATAATGGTTTCTCTCACGCATAAGAACTTATTAATGCAGGCCACGAAAAGGGAAGGAGAAAGAAGGAGAAAGAACAATGCTTTGTCGTACTCTTTCATTTAAGCAACATTTGTTTGAAGTATATTTGCCGATTATATTTCTTATCGGATGTTTAGTAAACTCTATATAAATTGAGCTAAAATTGCAGTTGATAACAATTGTAATTAGTTTCGAAATAACAGCAATGTCATATTCAATCGTACGTCTTGGGCACAAGCAGTGCAAGGATATTATTTTCGCTAAGTCACATTGCCGTCGTTAGATTCTAAATATTTCGTGAAATTATAATTGGCCATGTTTTCTCTCATTTTGGCTGTACACTTCCCGGCGAAGTTGTGTTATGCTGTGGTAGTAGCACGATTGCTTAAAAATACGGCTGAGATGCCATATATCCCCGGAGTGTTGTTAGTGTTGAGAGGACTAGCTGATCGGCCATCGTTCGAAGGAATATGTGAGAAATAGGAGTTCAAAGCAAAGATTTCAGCTAACACATTGGCTTTATCAGCCAGATCAAATGCTATTTTTCCGTTTTTGAGAATAATCGCAGTTGGTGAGGCAGGTTCATTGATCGATTAGGTACATATGTTCTCGACGAA
This sequence comes from Glossina morsitans morsitans, assembly GCA_001077435.1. Classification (NCBI taxonomy): domain Eukaryota; kingdom Metazoa; phylum Arthropoda; class Insecta; order Diptera; family Glossinidae; genus Glossina; species Glossina morsitans. The sequence goes on from CCAG010012200.1 coordinate 15,996, forward strand.
AGATATGTTGATGAATTTAGATTGAATTGCATAACAAGTATTAAGCACAGAGGCCAGCGCTACGAGTTCTTTCCTCATATAGTAGTGTTAACATATAATAATGTTACGGAGATACTAAATTAGCGGAAAAGCATTTTAACGGACTGAAATTGAAGCCATGATCTTAGGTAATAGTAATATGCTTGTCAAAATGTATATAAATAGACTATTTGCAGAGTCAGTCGGAGAAGAATATTTGAGACGCAAAACAATATTAGAGTTGAGACGTCGAGAGTATTGCCAAAGTAAAATATAAATAGTCCTTCCCTTAAAGAAATTAATTGTAAATAAAAGAGTCTTGAAGTGGAAAGGTGCAAGTGTATTTCTCTTAAAAGGAAACTCCACGATCTAGTCGTACGAACCGAATCCGAGAAAAGCCAATTTCGTAACATTAATATTAGCACTTGCACGTGTAATATTTTATTCCCAGTATTACACAATTTACACACTTTGGCTAGTGAAAACACCAACGGAAGTCCGAAAAAAATCGCGAAAAAGTGGAGGGAAATTTGGCATATATGTATGTTGTTGCTTCAGCTTACTATAGATTTATTCTAAGGATATCCAAAATAGTTAAAGACGTCTTCGAATATCTGTCACCACAGAGTAAGCTTTGTTCAGTTTGTTGGAAATTATGTATAAATTATAAAATAACAAAGAAAATTTGATTTTGGAACACGTTCACCTGATTTTCTCTTGTCGCTACATTCTCTTTTATGCTTTTTTGCCGTAAACAGCTTAACTTGCTGCGTTGTCTTGCTCGTGCATGAAAACGCGTCATTTAAGACTATCGCGTGGCTATTTAAATTTTCTGCTGCTTGTTTATATGCGCTTTTGGTTTCTGTATTCTTCTTGGTTACCTTATTACCCAATTTTCTTTTTTTTATTATTAAACTATGGTAATGCTGAATCAACAACAACAATGACAACATCATCACCGTCATCATCTGCAGCATTAACATTAATATCAACATAAACGAGAAAAAAAAGAACCACAAGGTAGTAGTGGTCGAGTGTATTAACTTTTCAGTTTTTTCTTGTTGCAGTTGTCATTTTTGCTTCTTTTTGGGTTACGCTCGAGATAAAAAACTCATTTTGATGACATTTCACTGATTAAAAATGTCCCTGCTATAGTTATTGTTGTTATTGTTGTTGTTGTTGTTGATGATGACTTGGCATTACAACGCATCATAACTGAACTAGGTAGCAAGAGGATGAAGAGTTAGTTCTCATCATTTACTAGCACTATGGCAACGTGAAAGTTGTTATCGTGCATATTTATATTAACTTTGATGAGCTTTTTTTATTATCATACACATATAATTTTAATAGCAACCTGCAGTTTTGTTGCTCACATATTATGAAGTGATGGTAAATGTGATAGAACCGCAAAACCAAGAGCACTTAAGCATGTCAAAAAGAAAATGGTTAGGTTTCTAAAACGGCAATGTTATGACAAAATGTTAACCAAGAAGGAAAAATTGAGATGAGATGAGGGGAGATGCGTATATTAAGTTCCTACAATTCATTCTAAATCGTTTCTTTTCTATAATTTATGTTCTCATTTCATCATATTATTGCGTACTATGCTATTTTAGTAACCGAAACCCAAAAATCTTTTCGGCTCCTTGCTGTTTGCAGGATTTCACCTACGGTTGTCAGCCCTGTCCAATTTCGGATATTACGTCATTTGCTTTCTGCCCATGCTTCCACCCTCTTCCATACACACTTCCGCAGCTAAGTGTAGGAGTTCAGCGTTTTCCAAAGTACCATGTGTCCCAAATACTCAGTTTTTCTTTTTAATACATCTGAATAGTTCACGCTCAGAGGACTTCAACATAGGATGTGTAAGCTGCCGTGATATTTTCAGAATTCTAAGATAACACGACATCTCAACCGTTTTCAGTCTGTTCATTGTATGTCCATGATTTTAGATCACACAAGAGTACCGACCATACAAAGCATTTCAAGAAACGAAAGTGCAGGAATAAGCCCATTTTCCGGCTTGCTAGAATTTTCTCATAGTTCCTATACGACGATCCAGCCATTTCTCTTCTTCTTTTTATTTCTACGTCGCTGTTCCAATCTTCTTGTAATTCTACCTTCCTACCTTTTGCCTATTAATTAATAGAATTGGATTTTCATTTTGAATTTTCGCTCGACTTACAATCATAAATTTGGTTTTGCTGATATTTAGGTTTTACTCGCTGATATTTAGGGTCATCTACGTCTAAAACTATCGTCTGCAAATCAGATATTATCTGCTAGCGTTGCGGATGTTATTGATGATCGTTGACTCTAATGTCTACTTCGATCCTTTAAGCAGCTTCTTGAAAGATTACCTTAGAGTAGGCGTAAAAAAGAAGAGGAAACAAAATTCACCCTCTGTCTATAGGAACAGGATTTATTCTGACATCGTTACCAGGAACTTCTGGTGTTTGTCTCCAATATAAATTTTTGATGGAGCGTATATTTTTTCCTTCAATACTAAGATCTTTCAGAATATCTATTAACTTGCTGTGGCGTATTTTGTTAAGCGCTCTTTCGTAAGATATGAAGTAAGGAAAAACGTCTTTATGCACATACTTACCGTTGTTGGCAAGAACCTGAATGCAGAATAAAGCTCAAGCTTTTCCGGAAATCAAACTAAGTGCGTCTAAATGAAATATTAGGTCTTAAGGAAGTTTAACTATATATGCGTACTTAGCTGCACAGGTATACACTGATATTGTCCTCTGCATTGATGCAGAGGTTTACGCTGCGAAGGCTTCATTGATATGTATCTACGTTAGTTCACCGACAATTCGTTTTATCTCTTAGTTTACGTTAAAAGAATCATTAGTTGCATTTTATTTGGAGACCGTAACGACCGTATATTTAGAATTTAAGGTGTTAGCGTTAATCTTTTAAATTGTAGACGTTTGAATTTCGCATTTTCCAATTTTTATTATGTGGTCTCTATACACAATCTATTAGCCAATATATCTGCACTATTGTGTCTTGGTGGCAATTGTACTTTTTATCTGTCTAGTAGGCGTCGCTATATTCCTCCACAATATAAGTAATCTGACGTTAAATTTATGATTTCTTCCCAAACTGTGTACATGGCCTCATCATCATCGGCTTTACTATTTTTTCGCCTTAGCTATTTTTGAACATTTTTATGAGTTTCAGAAAAGTACAATTTTATTACATTTTATTAGAAATCGTTTATTTTTAATAATAATTTTCTTTCTACTTTTAGTTTTTCCTTTTTTATGTTTGTTTTTGCAAACGTAAAAACCGCACAAAAGCAATTTACTCCATATGTTCCTAGCAAAGAACAATGGTATGTAACTTGGAAATAATTTGCTATAATTTTTTTCTTTTGATGCAAAAATACCATATTATCAAAACTCATCTGGAGAAATAACCGAATAGTGCTATTAAAAAAAAAAGAAAGGAGCGGGAATATCGTTTGCAGATACTGTTACTAATGTTGGCAACATGAAAATTGCACACAAGACTCTCACATAAAAATATTTTAAGAAATTTTTGTATGTTAAACTCATCTGGAGAAATAACCGAATAGTGCTATTAAAAAAAAAAAGAAAGGAGCGGGAATATCGTTTGCAGATACTGTTACTAATGTTGGCAACATGAAAATTGCACACAAGACTCTCACATAAAAATATTTTAAGAAATTTTTGATGTTGTTTTTTTCTTATTGTTCTTCTTTTTTATTTTATGTTATAAGAGAGAATGTATTATGAAAAGATATACGTATAAGAGAAGAGAAGAAAAAAACATTCATTTTTGATAATTTTTCATCATTTGTTAAGTTGTTGCTAACGTGGTCGTTGTTCTTGGTGTTTCTTTTTGGAAAGTTGGTGTTGCTATTGGCAAACATTAGCCACATCTGATGCCAAAAAATGTAATTAGATTTCAACCGCATACACATAGATACATAATGTAAATGACAGTTATAAGCTTGTTTTTGTTACTGTCGCCTCTGTTGACTATGCCGTGCCATGCTTTGTTTTTACTATAGCAACGTGTTAAATCTTATTCTTAGCCTTTATACGGATATTGCTTAATATCAACTTAGTTGACCATAAATGCCTTAGCATGGCAACAGCTAACGATATTAATAATGAGAAATAGAAAGAGACTAACAAGAACACACACAGATAGTCTTTATAATAAGAATGATTTAAAATAAAGAAATTACTGTAAGTTGTATCACCGCAAAAAGAATTACAATTTTGCTTTTATATATATTTTATATGTAATTATCAGAAGAGGATATTGTCTTGCGGATTTTAGTGTCCAGGAGATTCAGGCTCCTCTTTGAACTCTGACAATATGCACATGTGTATATACAGGTTGAGTGCAGCATAGCTGCAGATATATCTATAATAGTAAGTTCAAAAGTTACTTGCGAAAAGTGGGTAATTTTAAATTATTATCTCTACCATTAGAACATTAGGTGGATGTGATATGTTTACTACTAACGCTCATAATATAAGAATCTGAAATAGTAGCAATTTTTCCTTATTTTCGTCTATAGCTTTTGATCGTTAATTGTGCACGTGTCAGTAAACGAAACGGGACGATTTTTGGACTGAACATGCGGGCGATCCCGAAATATCTTCACGGACTCGAAGGTTGTAGACAAAAATACAAGAAAACATAAAATGCTTTTCTGCTGTTTTTTCAGTTTTTTTATATTGTGAACGTGCGTATCAGCCGATCGCTCCAATTTTTTAAGCCCATATTCCTCATCATTCAACAAATGTTAGTGTTAAATTTCGATTTCGTAATCTAATTTTTCTCATAGCGGTGGGAACAGTTATATACAATCGGCAGCTCGAAGACTACAACAGATATGGAAAAACTGATTGTATGTTTAAAGGTCTCTTCTCATAAGCAAAAGTGATAAAAAAATATTGAAAGTTTGCATGCTTTATAACCAATCGTTGTAAGCTCCAAAATTTGAAAACTCATCTTACCCTACGCGATAGGTGTAGTGCGTAAATACGATGTTTTAAATTTGTGTTTTTCTCTATATTATATCTTGTAGCTTCATTTGAAAAGCGTCATGAATCGTTAGCTAGAATTCTGGCGGACTTTGCCTATCCCATTCTATCTCTCGAATGCTTATTTTAAGTTAACAAAACAAAAAAAATAAATGAATAAAAAATGGAATAAAATTTCATTTTCTGCGTTGCAAGTGTAATCATAGCCAAGCACGTAAAAAGTAAATATAAAAGATTATTTATTACCCTAATTAGAATGTAATGTAAATAAATAATTAAATATAAATAATTAAATATAATAAATAAAATTAATAAATAAATATTAATAAATAAACTACGTGCTTTATTTTCTAAAATAGCTTGAGATGAAGAGGGCAACCTTCAATTAATCTGAATAGGCAACGTGCATCTTTTACCATGAATTTAGATTTGTAACGTATGTTTAACTTTATCACGGTCGCACAAATATTTTAAACTCTAGTGTAGTTTTAATAAAAGAAATAATTTTGCAAAAACTTAACATAATAAAGTTCTGTTCTGTCAGTCAACGTTCATAGGAAATCAATTTAACTCATAAAATGTTAACGTCCGATATAGAGACTGATTTAGAAACAGAAACCTGTTTTTACGTTTAAAATTTGCTTGTAATACAATAGAGTGAGAAGCAGTATTGTTAAAAGAATTCGTGAGTGTTTTTTATGCAATCATATTAATTCACAGAAATTGCGTAAAGAGAATTTGATTTTGCTTTAGTTCATTTCATAGCTTTGAGTGTATTGCACATGTGCAAGTAACGTTAAGAATATATGTAATTTATATTGAAAAATAAAGGCAATTAAAATTAAAAAAAAAAAGCAAGTTTCATCATCGACATCTAACGAATGATGTCTTTTGTGATTAAGAAAAACTTCCTAAAGTTATTAACAAGTCTATCAGCGTCATTATGGCTGTGCTTGCTAATACTGGTGCTTTTCCCGGCAGCTTTAAAAGGCTATAAATTTTTAGGCGTTTTACATTTCGCCTCTAAATCTCATTACATAGTAGGTTCGTCGTTATTAAAGGCTCTGGCTAATAAAGGTCATGAAGTAACGGTTGTAACATCATTTACCGAGCAAAAACCTATAAAAAATTATAACGAGATTCCTTTGAAGAGTGTTTTGAAAATAATGGATAGTAAGTTATATGTAAATAAAACTTAATTTTAGCTACTGCTAATTAATTTTTCTTTAATTGCATATAGAAAAAACCGACGAGTTGCTTGAAACAAATAAAAACTCCTTATTAACCAATATTGTGAGTTTTCACCAAACGGGTTTAAGGCTGACTGATATAGTGCTTAACGATCCGAATGTTCAATCATTGATGACTTCTAATCAAACATTCGATGCAGTCATATGTGAAGTATTCTTGGGTGAAGCTCTATACGGCTTAAGCGAACATTTTAAAGCGCCATTAATTGGTTTGGGAACATTCGGTGCCATATCATGGAATACCGATATGGTAAGTTGTCAACATTACCATGCATGGATTCGTGTTCAAGGTTTGGAAAGCTCTTTGAAATCTGTAGGATAAGTTGCTTATTGGCTCCTTTTTATGATTTGCAACAATCAAATGTTACAACATTTCTGATTGTAAGTTCCAAGCATAAAATGTAGGCGAATATCACTAAAAGTTAAATGACAAATATATATGCAGCGACCCTAAAGAAAATGGTCTATGGAGCCGAATAGGATCAGTTATTGGACAATTTGTTAAACCTCGGTAGGACATGATTTCTGCAAATGTCGACCTATTCGTAATCTAGCCCACGAATAAGACGTCGTGTGACTACAGAAGTGGAAATTAATATCTTCTTTGCCTTAACGAATCCAAAAGGTTTTTTTACGGACATGGCATGTTAAAGACACAGTTGACATTTGCTTTAAAGTTCACTAAGTATAACGATCTAAGCTAATTGATCTTGTTATGCGTAAACGTTTAAGGAAATATCTACGGGGTAGTAGTACAGAGGTTTAGACCAAATTCGAATAATGAGTTAATTAGCCGCTTAAAACTGATGAAACCAAACCAAAGGCACCAAGCGCCGTACAACAACTCACGAAATCACTGAGAGTTAAAATTTATCGAATTCGGCCGTTCATGATCAAATGACTTTCGGAATTATCTAATATATAGACATCAGACGGACAAAAGAACAGGCCAAAAAGATTTGTGAAATGAGTTTGTATCAAATCGCATAAAAAAAAGCGTTAATTCTAGCCCAAGCGACTTCAGATGTTGAATACGTACGCATAACCTTAATGGTTAACCCAAGTGCCGTAGGGTGCCGTTGTACAACATGCATAGTACATAAACAATGCAAATAAGTGAAAATAAATAGATTTGGTAGCACACCAACTTCTAATCCTATCAAATAGAGCACTAATTTGTCACTAAAGCAAAGAAGTAAACGAGAGGATTTCGACATGATTGCCTTCAAATTAGAGTTTTATGAAGACTTTAAATTGACAATTTTTCGTATGACAAGATGGAATATTCACTGGAATAAACATCAGTGAAAACTCATTGCACGCAGCTTCTTATGCAAAGTAAGCAATTTCCTATGAATCTAAAACTTATGGGAACAAATTTCACATTAAAGGTGATTAATAGGTTGGTTGGATGAAGTTGAACAAGGTCCATGAATTAAAATATAATTTTTTTCTTTCAGTAATTATCGGAAACTTATGTCATTTTACCTTATAGGTAGGGTCACCGTCACCGCCATCATACGTACCTTATCCTCTGCTGCCATTAACTGATCACATGTCTTTTTGGGAACGTTTGGAAAATTTGGCTGTCATCACTTTCGAACGTTTGTTTTTGGATTTGTATTATCTGCCTCGTCAAAGTGAGTTGTATAGAAAATATTTTCCTCACTTGGAGAAGTCAATGCTGAATATACGCCGTAATGCAGCTTTAGTATTATTAAACACCCATTATTCGTTAACATTTACTCGTCCCTATGTACCAAATCAAATCGAAGTCGGTGGAATGCATATCACACCTTCGAATCCACCTTATCCAAAGGATTTGGTTGACTTTATCGACAACGCCTCAGAAGGCGTCATCTATTTCTCTATGGGTTCGAATATCAAAAGTAAAAAAATTCCTGTGACTAAAAGGGAAGAAATTTTGAGCGCTTTCCGCCAACTTAAACAAAAAGTGTTGTGGAAATTTGAAGATCCCTATCTACCCAATAAGCCGGACAATGTTCTCATACGTGACTGGTTTCCTCAAGATTTTATATTAGCTCAACCGCAAGTCAAAGCTTTTGTAACACATGGCGGCCTTCTAAGTATTCAAGAGACTGTCTTCTATGGCAAACCAATTGTGGCTTTACCCATATTTGGGGATCAATTTCTGAATGCAGCTATTTCTGAACGTGAGGGTTTTGGCATTGTGCTGGACTATAAAAACTTGACTGCGATTCAATTAAAAACAGCCATTGAACGTGTGGTCAATGATAAGCAATACAAGGAAAAAGCTGGCATTATGTCTGTTCGTTTCAAAGACAGACCTGAACATCCTATGGAAAAAGCTTTATTTTGGGTGGAGTTCGTAGCGAAACACAAGGGAGCGAGATTTTTACACTGTGCTGGAATGAATTTAAATTTTATTGAATATCATAATTTAGATGCCCTATTTGTACTGTATATTGGTTCCCCGTTTTTTATTGTTCTTCAACTTTGGATTATGTACAAATTAATTGCGTTTTGCCTTAGTTATTGTTTGAGGGGTAAAATATCAAAGAAACTAAAAAAAGATAAAGTGAAGAAACGTTGAAGTCATTAGCGCTAAGTAATTGTTTGTTAGTAAGTATTTGTAGATTTTGTAGATTTTGTTATACAGGGAATAAAGTGGTTAAAAAGCAAAATAGAAATTACTTTACCCGAGCTCATGTTCTCTTGGTATATGCATGTAAACGATTTCGTTCGTTAATTGTGTGAGGCGATAATAAACACTTCCCCAGGATCTTCTACTTCAATTTGCCTTCTCAACATTTTACGTTTTTCTCGCCTTATTGTTTTACTTACGTACCTATATAAGCTGCCTGCATAGTTTAGTGGCTCATCCTAACTCCTAAACACCATTTTGTTTCTAAACCTGCTTTAAACAATGTCTTTAACATTGGGTTTGCTGTCGTTGTGTTTATACCTATTTTTACCCAAACCCGTCGATTTAAGGGCTAACTTTTGTAAGGATACGAAACTGAAATTGGGACAAATGTTTCCTTAAAAATGGGCATGCCCCGTTCACTCGCTCGCTCACAGTATGGAAATAACTACATCAATTACCGATATTCCCACTTATTCTAAAGCACATTGGACTAGATTTTATTTTCAACTGCAGATGTGTTAGTAAACCGATCGGAACCATTTTTGGAGTGAACGTGAACTTGACATCTCAATAAACATCTCAATCACGGACTTTTGAAAATATCTTCATTGGATCGAAACTTATACCGTAAACTATAAAAAAATTTGTTCTAATTTAATTGTAATCGGATGGAGAAAACGCTAAGCTTGCATGTAAATGGTTGTACTTAGTTTTAGCTTGTTATGTTTAGTTACGCGACCGCGACGAGCATCAAATTGATTGATTTCGTTAAAGGCTAAACACACGACATCTAGAAATAGTAAAGTAGGCGTGTCCCAGAAAAAGAGACGGAGCGTGTTAAACAAGAAGTTATTTGGATATTATGTGAATAAATCGTTTCTTAAGCTATGCGCGACTTGTACATTGACTGTAGTAATAATATGTTAGTGTAGTATTTGGAAGAATTGAAGTAATTGCCTTTGTGTAATAGCTTGTGGACCTCAAGCAAACTTACTTATATATCGCACTTGAATTGCAAATCAATTTGTTTTTGTAAGGGTGGCATATATTATTAAACCCCAAAAGACGAATTATGAAAACTGTCTTCACTTTTTACAATTATGTAACATTCTTTAATTTAATTTAATAATTCCAAAATTATATTCAACTCAGCAGCATTCGTGTTTCCGGCTGCCTTTACACCAACATTTCATTTCAACTTTATTTTCAGTAAATTTTTCAAAAACAAATTTTCCTTTTCTTTGACAGATTTTCCCTGAATATGTGTACAAAAATTCACAAAATGTGTTTTCTTTGAAATTTTGTGCTTTTCCCCTATTATGAGCAACAGCTGTTTTACCCGGTGCATCTAGTCTTTGAGCTAGCGATTTCTAATTTTCCCACCTTATCGCCATATTTCCTTAAAAACTATTTATGTTCATTTAAAAGCAATTCCAGAAAAAAAATAGGTTGTTGCAGTTTCATCAAGACAGGCTGGGAGGAGATATACGTCTGAGAGCGAATCGAAAGCTTTCACACTTCTGCCAAGAAATTAAAAGTTTTTGATAGGTTTTCGATAGAAAATCTATTATAATAAGAACTATTTCATCATTACATTGCAAAAACTTCAGAAGACTTTTTCTCGAAACATGATTTCTCAAAACGGCTTACGGAAGTACTCCTATAATTTTTTTACTGTATAAAGTTTTTACTGTGTCTTTAAAACAACAATCTCTGCTGAAATAAGTAGTACTTTTTCGATAAGTGAATTTGAACATCTTTTATTAACAAAAGCAGGAAATTCTTGACAATTACCCAAAAATTGATTTCCAAAAAAACCTACACACTTTGCTAGCTATGGTTATATCGGATCAATGATTTTTTTTTTATTATTTAAACTTGCTGCAGAGTTGCTGTATTCGAACAAGTCTCACGAGAATGGCTACGGTGTTGTATAATATATTTTTTAGTACTTAAACCTACGTGTAAAAATCTCTTCTAGTATTATTATGCTATTACTTTTTCTTTAGTTAGAGAGAAGTTAGAGAGAGAGAGAGAGAGAGAAGTGTCAGAAGCCGGCTTTTTGTACGCAATCTATATAGTGGTCTAACAAAAAAAAAAAAGCCAACACATATACGGACATTTTCAGCCACATGAAGCAAAAAAAGATTACCGGTAGCTATAGAAGGTGTGCAATTGAAAGGTGTGCGTACAGAGCAAGAAATAAAGACAAGCAACGATTGAAACAGCCCAACAGTGATCAATGAAAGTGAGTGAAAAATCATTTGATTAAAGTGCTTCAAAATCTTAATACTTAAGTCAAGATTGTCTGCAAAGGGCTCACGTTTCATTTGCAGAAGATTAATAAAATTTTTGTTAAATTTTGTCTTACACGTTGACCAAAGATTAGCATGGAAAAGCCTTTAAAATGTGGGCCAATATGCCTACAATCTTAACCTTATTTAAGATATGAATGCGTTTAATACAAGGATATCCTTCAATCTATTTGGACTAACGGTAATTCTTATGTAGAAATTCTACGAAAATATCAATTTAAGACTCCCCGTTGGTCCATTAGCATCAAAACTATTCATAATGACCGGTATTTTCTATTCGTCGATTTTCCTCAAAATATCTTGTTATGTTTAGTTATCATCTAAATCCCTTGTTAATGTCTCTTATAGATAAGAAGATTGAAAAACCATTATATAGTAGATCTTTCATTTAGAAATTAATTTATTTTTGTTTCCTTTAATGAGTTTTCTCAGTTTATATGCCTTTTCTTAAATTATTTAAACATAATGTCAATGCTATATTTGCATTGGGGGACGATGATCTGCGTTATTTTTCTTACAGTGGCATTCTATTGGATTTTTTTAAGAGGAGTCTGCTTCGTGTTAGACATAATTTTCTTAACCTTCGCTTTAATAAATTTTATAATTAAACAACAGCACACGATGACAACGGCAAAGGCACCTGTTACCATGACTGCCAATATGTCCAAACTGTGTTTTTTCGCAAAACTCATTTTTTGCGCTTTAGTTTGCATATGATAAGCTCCGCGATGTCTGAGAATATATTCAGTCCAATAAATGGCCAAGTCGATAGGCTTTATAGGCTGATCATGATATATTTGCGAGATTTCTTTCACCTTTTGTTCATATTTGTTATTAGTCATCATTTCTAGTATGGTTTCCCGGAAAGATGCTTTAGTTAGATTCTTGATATCCAACGATAAAGCAAAACCCATTTGTTGGGCTCTGTTAACGTTTGTTTCTTGATCGTAGAATAATGGCAAACCCAGCAAGGGCTTACCATGGTAAATGGACTCTATAGTACTTAAAAGACCACCGTGTGTAATAAATAACTTTACACGAGGTGACGCTAATATATCAGTTTGCGGAAACCAAGCGCTAATAAAAACGTTATCTGCTTTGTTAGTTAAGTGAGAATCTTCAAATTTCCATAGTATTTTATATGGTAGAGACCCAAAAACTTCATTGATTAAACTTAGAACGGAGGATGATAAGTGTTTACTTTTCATATTGGACCCTAAAGAAAAGTAAATGACCTCAGTGTATGGGGATGAATTTAAAAATGTATTTAAAGTTGAAGGTAAAATTGAACTTTTAGTTTCTACATGAAAACCGCCTATTTCTATCATGTTAGGTACGTACGGGCGGGCAAAGCTTAAAGAGAAATGTTGATTTAGCAACATTAAAGAAAAATTGGAACGTATTTGCCATAAGTCATAGGTTAAATGGGGTAAATATTTTCTTACCAAGTGCTGTTGCTTGGGCACATGCACCCAGTAATTATGTACGTGACTTAATATATACCAATGCATATTCTGCAAACGTTGTGAAAAGCTCATATTTTCAGTAAAGCCCAGCGTGTGTAACGGAGCGTAGGCAAAAGGTGATACGTTACCCATTAAATCGTCAATTATAAAGTCAGTACCAAATGATGAAACGCCTATTAAAGGCGCTTCAAAATGCTTAGCCAAAGCGTAAATAGCGTTCAAATTTAAAGCTTCTACTATAACTAAATCGTAACTTTCTTTTTTTATAATATCTTGTACCGCGGAGCTCTTTAATACCGTTTGACTGATATTACAATAAAAATCCGCATAGTAAGTCAATTCTCCCCAAGCACTTCGAGATCTTGCATTCAGTGATTTTATGAATTCTGAGATACGTCAACTGTTAATTAAAAATCAATTTAATAGTTTATTTAAAAAAACTGTTTACCTTCGTAATCCTGGTGCACGTCCATTACTAAAATGTCTCGATAATTCTTTATTTGTTGTGTTTGTGGGTGCGCGTTGATTACGGTCATCTCATGACCTTTAAATGCTAATGCTTTTAAATACGGCTGCACTAGTATATACTGCGATGGCCCTGGATAAGGGAAAATTGCTAAAATTTTGGCACTATTTGCCAATTCGTAACAACTTAAAAAAATTATAAAAAGATTAAAATTTTTATTAAATTTCATTGTGTTCTTGCGCGTCTCGCATACTAAAATAAAATTTCCAGTTAATGTTCATAACGCAAGTTTTCTTATCACAAAATGTCACATAAAGAAGAGCGCCGTTCTCATTGACAAAGACTCAAGTTGAAAAACTGCGCTGCCAAGATGCTCGAGATTTGTAGCCATCGCCCATAGTACTTAAAAAAGCAAAAATAGTGTTTACGGTTGCGTCATCATGTAAGCAGGCGACAATGAAGTAGGCGATGATCGCCAAGAGAATCTAATCTAACTTTGCTGGTGATTATCGACAAATGCGCTCTCGCAGTTACGTTAAATCTGGCGGCAATAAAACTGCTGTCGCTGAGAAAAATTTGCATTAGTATTGAGTATAAATTAAGCAAAGTTATTATAAATTCCTCTTTTAGATTTACACTTGGAAAAAGATAGCTGCAAAAAAAAAAAATTTAAACAGCTCTTCATATCACATTCATATCACTTTCTATCCACTTAATATTGCGTAGTTTTATTGTTTATCATATGTGGAGTGTTTATGCAAAACAAATAAACGTCGATTTGACTCTTATTTTTTACGTTTCTCTCGATTATTAATGCATTATAATGGGAAATTTGACGGGAAGTATTGGAAAGCTGGCGACAATGGTACCTGTTTTGCCTCTTGGCGAAAACCAATTGTCTCCTAACAAAACGGGCGATAATAACGACGATGATCGCCTGCTTACATAATTGCCAAGGATTTTTCATTCGCCGTACTGTTATTTTTTTGAAATTGAAATTGAAGTACGTAACGTCTGCGTATATAAGTGTAGGGGGTTTCCGTTGGTCGGCGTTACTCCTGCTATTCACAACAGGAGTAGCGTTATTCATAATAACGTTAATTAAGATCTCTTTTCATAATTCACCGCGCACATAGTAGCAAAAGAGAACAAAATCCGAAATTCGCCTGTACAGCATAAGAGTAGGTTTTGGGAATAAAATTAGCCTAAGCAAGAGAAAGGAAAGCGAGATCGATAAGAGTGGCCGCTTGAAGACGGGGAAGAAGCCTTTAAATTTTGTAAAACAATATCGAATAGTAATAAAAAAAAAAAAAAACAGAAAATATTGTTTTCTAGAATTGCATTAAAACCAACATACAAGTCGCTAAAAATAAAATAATTTATAAACGTTAAAGAAATCTTACTTGTGTGCGAGTATAAAAATATAATGAGATCACCGTTAGTATTATTTTCAATAAATTTCCAAAAAAAATACTTTCAAACTTCAACTATTAAGGACAATTATAAAACTATTTTGTAAAGATAGTGTTTAAATATCCTGATGTGATATTCACCCAAGAATAAGATCTATTAAAACATACTTTAATATCCCTATAAATTAACGAAAACATTATTGTGTAAATTAGAGACAACAACCAAAGCAAAACTACCGAACTTGATATATGAACCTACGAACACTGACTTGGCAGTCGGCATTCTTACCCACTAAACTATTCATGCCGATAATTGTGTTCCGAAGTCATTTTTCAGCGGCTTATCCAAAATAATGAATAACGTTGAGCGGTGGAAGTTGTCAGGTAACATATAAGGGTCAATCCGAGAAATTATTAAATTATTATCCTTATCAGGGGAGCGAAACTATGGGGTTCCTTGGTTTACCCATAGATGTGCCGAAACCTTCACCTCTTCGTGGTGCTTCCTATAAAACATTTTCCGTTGCATATGGCTCTTTTTTCCCTCTCGTTTAAAGAGTCGCACAGTCAATGGCAAAGAAAGGTTTAAGGCTTTTATCTATAACCTAGCAATAGGTTTGTCTCATTGGAAAGCGGAAGGGGTCTAGTCGGAAGGGGCTTTCTTTTTTAATAAAAAGGAAGCATTTCTTTCCCTATTAGGTTCTCTTGGTGGAGGTCATCTAATGATGATGGCCAGCGATATCAAGTGGGCTGGGGCACAGCTAGGTGTGTGTGCTGTGCGACGACAACCTTGGAAGCATTATTTTTCCTTGAGGAAGGATAGTCAGGCTTGGCCGTACGGGACGTGTGGAGAGTCCAAAGGCAAGAGCGAAAAGCGTACAGTATGAGATCACCCAAAGCTGTATAGCTTGGTGTAAGTTCTGGTTTGAACGATAAGCCAAGAAATTAAAGGGTGTCCACGGGGGTCAGGTTGCCCAAAGTAGGATTGCTCTGGCAGGAAGATGCACACAACCCATCGGAATGCCGGAGAATGCTGGGTACGGCCCTTCAGGGAGTATTCATGGTGGCTGTGGTTACCCCAAAGTCTCGCGGGGAGCTATTGAAGAGGTGCTTAGATAGGCCTCGACGTAGACCACTAAGCGAGAATTTGGCCCACACCCATTTTCTATTGCGGTACTTCAGGGTAGAAAGGCCCCCTTCAATGGGGACTGCCTTTCTCCCTGAGGGGTCGTCAATCAACTTACCTCTCGATTGCCGATGGTTGTAGGCAACCCGTCTGATTAAGGCTTCATGTCAGGTGCAGACGTAAACCCTCAGAGACATCTGTACTAGAATGCAAGGAACACATCAAGTAAGGCGAAAATCACATTAGTTTTAAAAAGTCGTAATAAAAAAAGGGGAAAAAATTACAAACATCATGAACTAAATATCTAATAGGTTTGGCGAGGGTGAAGTATAAGTGTGTGTGTGTGTGCGCGCGTAGGAATGTAACCATAGGAATGACGTGATGGACCAACAGATACATATGTAGAGGCTAACGGATAAAAGAACAATACTAACGGACTATATATATAAATTTTCTGTTATTTTTTTTTGGGAGTGTACACATCGCAAGTAATTTTTCAAGTTTCTAGAAAATTAAATATAAGTAGTCTTAAATGCCATCGGATATAAACAGAAAAAAGAATATATTAAAATAGAATACGCAAATATTTATTGCTGCAGTTTATGAGTATCGAATAAAATACAAATTTTTTTTTTTTGCTCAATTTACGCTGTGACCTCGACCTGTTTTTCGACCGAATTGTCCTGTTTTTAATAACAAGCTTCTTGCAGCAACATGCAATATTTCTGTCGAATTTGAAGCCCACATGTTCAATTTCCGATTACAAGCCCATAAAGGTACTGGTAAGGACAAACCGATCAAGAATATATATGTATGTATATATATATATAACATTTTAAAAGTCTCCCAGTCTCACTTAGAGTGTGTTGTTATTATATATTCACAAAGTGAATCACCTGTCGTTGGTGGGTAGAAAAATAAATAAAGAAATGAGGTGCAAACATTTGACAATTACAACATAAAATATATTCAGTTTTATCAGTTCTTATTTGCTCCAGGCAGGTGGCTATCAGGCCTCTCCAATAAGTGCGAACGACATGTCTCAATCATCTATTACCGATATTTTGAAAAAATCGAACGCAGTTGTTGTCTTATTTATAAGATTTCGGAAGTTTAAGGGAAAAACAACTTCTCTCAAAAAGAATATTATAACAATGTGTTGATATAGACTGTGTAAACGCGCTAGTATAGGTATAGTGTGGGAATAAATCCAGCAATTGAGGAGAAATTCATCGGACAAGAGAATTAAGAATAGAACAAAAGGAGACATTTATCATTCGTTTTAAAGCTAGGCAAGCGATTTGCTTGAGCCGGTTGGAGTTGAATCGCGGCATTCTAAAGGAGACGTTGGAAGAGGGAACTTAATTTTTGAGAATAACTTCCGCAGATAAATTGTTTTAATTTTCTAAAAAAATTGTAAATTCAACGATGTGGGATTAATTTACTTGCGGGGCTCTGCCAGCCGGGTCTGCCAGCTTCTACAAGCGAAAATCGCGATCTTTCTGGCATGAATAGAATCTTGTGCAATTTATATCGTAAAGCTTGGATTACAAAGGCGAAATTAGAGAAAGAGCAATGAATTCTGTCAAGATTAAAAGTCGAGGCAGCAAAGTCGAAAAAGCAAAGTAAGACAAATAGACCTTACATGTAAGTTTAAATAAAGAAATATTTAAGAAAATGTACAAAATTCAAATAATTGATCCTCATTTTTAGACATAACAGCTTGAATCTTGAGGACGTAGCAATTGATTAGGGACGTATCTTGAGGGACAATTTGTACATTAATTTTCATATTATTACCGCAAAATTTATAAAAATTTCAGATCGTTTGCTGCTTTTGCATGTGGTTGCATTAAGTAAAAAGGACTTTGAAGAATTTTCACTTTCTTAATCGTTGTAATTGTTTTTTCTTCAACTCCATTTGGAATTAAGTTCGTACTGCTGGATTGTGATTTTTAAGATATAATAGATTTTAATTGCAAGTGTTAAGAGTAGCTTTAAAGTATGTAGGCGGTAAGTAGAATTAGTTCTACATTTGCATCATTTTAATAGTGTTTTCACTCCGTATATGTATTGCCTCACGCGGGACTCAAGTTAAACAAATAGGAATAGCCGCAAAGCTTGAATAATTTGTGATTGCTGCATCATAATCTGTGATATTTTAGAGAACTGTTAGGTTTAAAAGAGTTGATAGTCGAAACTCCACAGAATAATGTTTTGTACGGTTTTGCTGAACATTGTCAAGCTACTTTAATAGGGATTTCATCGTTTGGTACAGATCCTTATATAGATGCTTTAGTAAATAATATATCACCTTGGGCTTATATATCGCTCCATATCACTATTTTTCTGGAGAAAATGTGCTTTAAAGAAGGTTTACTAAATATCATTTATAATAAGCTAACGTACTCGCAAAGCCATTTCCACCAAAAACTTGTGCCTGAGTGGCCGAGTAGCAAGAGTCTCGACTACCAATTCAATGGTCGTGGGTTCAAATCTCAAGTGCCGTAGAGCTTTTTTATAATAATAATAATTATATTAATAAAAATAAAAGCCGAAAGCCTTAGATGCTAGTGTTTTAAGACAATAGTCTTAGAATTTATTCTCTGGCTAAATTTATAATAATAATAATAATAATAATAATAATAATAATAATAATAATAATAATAATAATAATAATAATAATAATAATAATAATAATAATAATAATAATAATAATAATAATAATAATAATAATAATAATAATAATAATAATAATAATAATAATAATAATAATAATAATAATAATAATAATAATAATAATAATAATAATAATAATAATAATAATAATAATAATAATAATAATAATAATAATAATAATAATAATAATAATAATAATAATAATAATAATAATAATAATAATAATAATAATAATAATAATAATAATAATAATAATAATAATAATAATAATAATAATAATAATAATAATAATAATAATAATAATAATAATAATAATAATAATAATAATAATAATAATAATAATAATAATAATAATAATAATAATAATAATAATAATAATAATAATAATAATAATAATAATAATAATAATAATAATAATAATAATAATAATAATAATAATAATAATAATAATAATAATAATAATAATAATAATAATAATAATAATAATAATAATAATAATAATAATAATAATAATAATAATAATAATAATAATAATAATCATCTTATATGAAAGGTATTTCCCCACCGCCTGCAGAACGTGGTGTAGAAGATGTAGAAAAGTTTATCAACTCTTTCCGGCAACAAGACGATATAATCTACTTTTCCATGGGCTCCAACATTAAAACTGAATAAAATGAAAATATTTGATTCTTTAACTTATCAAGTGCTATGGAAATTTGAAAACCCTGATTTAATAAATGAACTAAAAAATGTTTTCAATAATATTTGATTTCCTCAGAGTGATACTTCGGTTAATTTTACGTAAACCATAGCAGAGCTATTAGCATAGAAAGCTCTTTATTGGACCGGATATGTTTTGTGTCATCACGGAGCCACTCATCTGCGTTCGGAAGCACAATACGTGGGTTTTTAGCAACAAAATCTCCCAACTGTTTAGGAATAATGGTAGGTGGTGTAATGAAAACTTTGTGCACGGTTCAGATATTTTTAAGGCTTCTATTTAAGCTTCTCAGAAATCTGGTGAATTCCAAAACATAAGAGGTATAAGCGAGAATAAAAAGTCTGCAAGTTAATTAAAAAATACCTTTCTTAAAATCCTTCATCATACCATTTGGTTAATTTCTGCTTTGCTAAACACACCGAAAATATGCGATATATTCACATGATATGGTGTGTATATTAACTTTCTTGTACTTCGCTTCACGTTTAATAAATGAAATGAATGTATGTCCTTGTCCGTCGGCGCGTTATCCACGTTGCCTATTGCCAATCGCATTATGTTCACTTTTTCTTATGTGTTTTGTACCTTTACTCCAAAGTTTTGTCCACTTCTTTTAGACTACTTGTCATAAAATATTTATTAGACATCACGTATCCTACTTTAACGGCTTGTTCCTTATCCGTCCGATATATTTAGGCAGATTGGAAGAAATATTACACGAGTAATTATGTCTTATGTCCTTCGATAAGGGTTCAGAGTTATCATAACGAAGAGTCTCTGCTTTTATTAGCAGCGAACAGAAGGCTTTACACTACACAAAGTGAGCTGCGCTAAACAGGAAACACAAATAAAAATTACGCAAAAACAGTAGCTAAAGGAAAGTATTTCACCTTAGCTTTATTAATGTTTAGATCGTTGATTCAACTATATATATAATCCCGAAGCGAAACAATTTTATAAACAGCACTTGCTTGACATTTGCATATGGACCAACATTAACAAATATATTACATAAAATATTCTATATATATATATACTATTATACAATATGGCACAATTTCGTACACTTCTATTGGTTCCTAATCCGAATAATGCGCAATTGTTCTATGTTTTGTTACAGCAGAGGGAGTCAATGGCTATACTAAGGACTTTGCTAAGATTCCGTTTAGAAGTGACAAAAAATGCACAACAATACGTTTGTTAACATATATTCATATTTTACTGAATTCATTTTCCCATAATCTGCCTTTTTAACTAGCTGTTTTTGGGGGGTCCAATAATTCCAAATTTTTTCAAAATGGTTGGCTAGCAGAGTTAAGTAGTTTTATTAGTTGAAAAAAAAAAAGATTAGCCCGACGACATCGTTGGGTTTATGTGTGCATAAAAGGAAATTTTCGAGCCTTCTGTTTTACCGAAAGTGACGATTTTGATTAAGGCCAACTTGAGGCCTTTTTTGAACATGAATGCGCGACCGATATTATATTGCGAGCTGTGACTAACTGATGTTTTTATATATAACTGCTATGATATCTTTGCACCGTACATTCCTGTGGCCTTTCGCTTCGCAAACGTTATGAATTGCAGTTTCTCATAAGTCGCTCAAAAGTTTATGTACCATTATGATCGCAGGAATAACAATGAAATTATGCAGATGGTGGCATGATTCACAAGCAAACATCCCTACTGGCTAAGAAACGAAATCAGGCTTTAAAATGAACCTTAGCAATCTAGCACTTACTAGAAAGATCGTAAAAACCGAAATATCCTCGTATACATAGACGTCTTTTGCAGGTCAAGTGTAATAATGAACGGAATTATCTGATAAACGCAATTATTATAACAATATAACTAAGAGGGACCATCAAAATGAAAGTATAAATTTATGCTCGTGACTATTGCTTTGAAGTAAAACCACTACTTTGCATACATTCGCAGCCAATTTCTATAATTTAAGGTGTGGAAAGAGGCTTGATATTACTAATACGCAAAATTTATTCGATCTAAATTTACTCCTTTTAAATTTAGTTAATTTTTAACATGATTTGTTATACAAATTTTATATTAAATTCACCGGAAAACTTAAGGTGACATCATGCGCTTGCAAGTACTACAAAGAGTTTTACGTTCATGTGAATTTTTTCTTTGTTGAAATCTCGTTCATTTTATTATTTTGATCATACAGTATGTTAAACGAAGTAATTAAAAAAATAATTGATCTTCTGAAAAGCTTTCTCAGTAATAAACTAAATTACACAAGCGTAACAAAGTTTTTAATAATTTAATTATTTTTGCATTACATTCTAAGCAAACAATTTCTACAAAGCGTGACGCTATTGTGTGTATGCAATCAAATTAAATTTAAACTTTTGTAATTTGATTAAAAAAGCTTTTATAATCAGTGAATGAATGAGTTCTCGGACGAGTAGTGCTAACCTAGCTGTACATCAAGCGAAATTAGCGATTTCCATTATAATCGCATAAACATTGTGTCATTTTCGATCATTCAGCACTCGCTTGACCTTAGTGAAGTGCACAAATGGTACACCAAGTATTCATGAAAAACCGCAATCCATCGAGATAGTTAGCATTCATTCATTGCAATAATTTCTACACACTTTACGCTCAATTGAGCAACCATTTAAGCCACAAATTGTTTTCGTTCTTTCAAGTGTAATCAAATAGCAAATTTCGTAGAATAAAAGATAAAGTTAAAGGGAAAAAGCATTAAGAAATGTTAGGGAGGAATTTAATTGAGTTCTATAGCTTAATGAAAACAATAAAAGTATGAATTTTTACGAAACCTTATAACGAACCTTAAAACAATAATAATGCAAGCATTTATATATACAGGTATAAACATAGCTAATGTACTTTTTCCGTCTGCAAAAGGAAATAAATGCAAGCAGTAAGACAATATAAAGCAAATATGCTCTTGAACGTAATTTTTCAGGCGCACGTTTGTCTGCGCTCTTGCCTTTCTGATGCCTGACTCTTTTAACGGACAAGTCGGGGTGCACTAAGCGATTTGTTAAGTATTTATTGCAGTAGGATTTTCTTCTTTTGATATTTCTGCTATTTCCAAAACTGGGATAATGCTATGTGTAGTACGAAAGGTAAGCATGTCTCCCTTGCAAGATTTCTTATCATTTGCATGTGTGAATCAAGGGAACTTGGGATAGCTTTGACCTAATCACAGGCAGTTTCTCAAAAGGATTATGCCGTTGTCAAAAACGAATTAAAGATTAACCTATTTTTAAAGCTTGCGTGACGGTCCGCATGTCTGTTTGTCTAATATCTGTCTCTTCTGTATTTTGTTTCATCCTGCATCTCGCAAGTTTGTATATTTTGACGGAATTTGGTACACTAAAGTGTTCTTCCCTAAGTATGACAGCTCTTAGCAATGAATTAGATCCGACTATTTTTACGACCACTCTCTATATATGTTCAAAATTGAAGAAGTCGTTATATTAAAATATTTGCTAAAAAGCACACTAAATAAATGTCCAAAATTTGAATCGGATGAGCTCATTTTTTTAATTTCTTGTATTTAAGCGTTCCTACGGAAAGTAAACCTTTATAGGGCAAAAAGTTTTAATTGTTAATATTTTATGATAAAAAGTTGTCCACGATATTAGTTTAACCTAAAAATTAATTGCACCAAATTTGGATCATTTACGTCTAAATTTGGAGAATTAGCTGCTACAAGAGCCCTCGTCAAAAGTAAGTTTTTATGCGACAACGAAGAGCTAGTTTAAGCATTTCATGAAAAGAAAGATCTTTGAGAAGAATATTGATTTTGCTGGATTTAAACTGCGATAGTTTATAAGTAGACTCTCTTCCATTTAACAGCTCCCAACAAAGGTGTGGTAGAAAGTATGATGAAAATAAATGAGGAGTTGTAGGGCGAAGTAGTGTAAGACGAAGTAGTTAAAAGTATTCGATAGTAGGTATGGCTCGGCTACAAAGGTTTTACTTGTTTTACTCACTTTTTTCTCTGTTATTACATCTAGCACTACATTTAGTAAACGTGCATTAAGTTTGTACGAATGGGTATATTTTTAAGTTCAATCTAAAGTTGGCAGTTTTAAGGAATATTTTCAGAAAATTTGGTATGCATCGACGTGATGGCTTAACGATGGCTTAACGATGCCCACAAAGACATTTCGGTACTCGTAGAACAATTTAAAACAGAAAATAGAAGCATTATAACTTCGTTATCTAACGCCTCTATGTGTTTTTTGGAATCAAATTTTTCTTTTTTTTTTGCAGAATGTTAATATGACTTTAATTACATAAGAAAGGATCCAAATAATGGTTTTATTGCACCTAAACTTTTCACGCGTCGAGAAGGCCTGAACACTAATTTTCGTCGATTTTCCTCAAGAAATATTAAAATGATACTTTTTTCGTGGAACGAGTTTTTCGTAGTAAAGCATTACATAGAGCATGGCCAATCCGATCCCGATAGGATTCATCTTTGTGACAAAACATGTTACCGTACCAAACTTCTTTGAAATGTTTCGAAACTTAAGAGCGACAAGTGCAGATACGTAGATAAATATACACCGCACAAAGTTAATTTACCGTCGGCTGCCAAGGGTTCAGGATATTATAAAGAATATTATATCTTTATATGGTAAGATTAATGATTTCGGGTAATTTATATGCGTTATGGGTAATTAACGTTCGCAGCATTACAGCCTCTTTTGAATCAAGGAAGGAAGAGAATAAGGGAAATGCGGCTATAATTATAAATCAAGAACACATGTTGTACTTCTAGTATTTGAGTTCGTAAAGAATGTGGTTAATTACCTCCATTGCTTATCGTTCTATCAAAGGGTTAACTAGTGCCATCATTGCACTGAATTTTCCGATGACGCTAGCACATGGGACTAAACTCAATTTCTTTTATAGTCTTTAAATTATTGATGGGAATGTAATTAATAGTCTGGCTTGTTCGGAATGAGGAGTTTTTAGTAGCAACTGCAACGATGCGTGAGTACGAATTGTTTTCATTTTTAATCTCGGCAGATGTAAACTAGAATGGTTGTAGAACTTGGATTTTAACACTAGTTTTGCGATTTGGAAGGCTCCAAAAAAAAAGACGGATAAATATATCTGGTCCATTTATAAATCTTTTTCCTTTGTAAACGGTATTTAAAACAGGTCAAAAGAAAAGGAGTTGCCATCAGGCGGGTGTTAGACACTTACCATCTGGAGTGATATATAATATTTTCGTAACGTTTTTAGGAGCCAATTAGGAGCCAATTTCAAAGCTATGATTTATAGTTTTATAATCGCCACTTGGTGACTAAGCTGGACTGGATTTCATCATTTTACTTACAGCCCTTAGCAATACGTATCACAGACTCCATAAAATATATATGTTCTTGATCAAGTCATCACTTTGAGTCCAGCTCGTCCACTCGACTATCCACTTTTGAACTTGTAAGATCTTCTGTGCATTGAAAATTTATTGTATTTACACTTGAAACACTAGATTATTTTTTAAATATTTACATTCTGTAGTTTTCTTTGCATTTGTTATCATAATAAAAATCATTTGAATCCATTTGAAAATCGGCAAAACTTTATTTTCGTGTAACTTTCAAATATTATTGAATTCAAAAGAAGAATGTGAGTTTTTCAAATAATCTAAGCAAAGAAAGAAGATTTAAATTGTTATCTAGGTCGCTATTAACACGCGCTTGCTTCTTAAAACGGGCTATTGTCTGCTGCCCTTTTAAAGGAATCAGTCGTTGGACGAAATCTGGCGGTGCTACTTTAATTAAAATGAAGGTTGTACCAGCTCCAAAAACAGTATGGAAAACCTATGAACAAAAAAACAAGGATGTAAAACGTGACTTATCGCCTTGCTTATCGATTTATAGACCTCAAGTTACATCATCACTATCAATTATTTTACGCGTCAGCGGCGTTGCCCTAGGCTTTTTATTTTGGGGTCTGGGTCTATTTTCTTTAATTTCTGACCATCAGGCCGAGGAACTTGTACAGTACGCTGAGGATTTAAAATGGCCTGGATGGTTTTGGGCTACAGCGCGTTGGTTTGTAGCTTTTCCGTTCGCTTTCCATTACTGTAACGGTATTCGTCACATGTGTTTTATGGCTGGAAGTTTTTTGGATATCAGACAGATCTATGCAACCGGTTATATAGTATTTATAATAGCCACAATGTTAACTGTATATTTGGCCATGTACAATGAAATCGAAGAGTTTAAAGTAAAGCACAGTGAGGAGTAGAACTTCAAAATAAAGACAAGTATGAATAAATAATGATATAAAATGACAACAATTATGAAATAAAAACGAGTTGGTAGAGATTTTCTTTTAATTTGCTTAAAAACATTACGCGATGTTAACGTATACGACGGTAAAGAATGTGTAGTTTATGTATGAAAACATTACAAGAGATTATATGTTATGCTAACTGAAAGGAACAAGACGTTTTCGATAAATTGCGTTGATGTGCTGCAATGTGGAAAATTGGATTTCACATTTTAATGTATGCATAAACATATGCATATTTATATATAATCTGGCAAGAAAGTACCGGGAGTTACGAATTGCAACTTTTAACTGTCCATCAAGGCCCGGATGGATACCTCTCGCAGAAAGTCCCTTTAAAGCAATGGACTTAATGAGATTGGTTTGTATACGTTTTCAAGAATGATGCAAGAAGTAAATAGGCTTTTACGTGAGGCATTATATATCTTAGGAAAAATTGAATAGCGCTCGAAACCATATATGGCGATGGTTAGTCGCTAACATATCAATTTTCGGTTTAACTGCCGATGATTTTCTTAAAGTAACCTTAATTGCAATGTTCCTCGTAACTAACAAACAAATCTCAAATTGCCTTTTAAGTAAATTCGTATTTTCCATATGCTTCCATAAAAAATTCCCAACGTGCTAAAAAATCCATTCTTTCAGCGGGGTAGGTCTTAACAGTTTCGTCATAGGAAGTGATTCTAAATAGAAAAGAACAGAAAATAAGTACGAAAGTGTGTGAAATGTGAAGCTCCTATGTAGTTAGTTAACCTCTTAAATCATATATTGGTCTTCTTCTTGGTTTTTTTAATTTTTATCTTTTAATAAATTGGAGCGGTGAATATATCGGTACTCCAACTTCCGTCTCTATAAACGTATGCATACATTTGTACCCGTTGTTGATTTATATCCTGTGAATTGAATGAGTCTTCCATGCATATCTGACATCATGTTAGCTTCTACGCAACATAGGAACATATCATTCTCCGTTTTGTCAAGAGTCTCCTCGTGCAATTTAATTTTCTTGGCTAGTTACCAGTGACTCATTTGTTAATATAACAAATTATATAGAATTAAACGGTTGCCAATAAATCGACTTGGATGACAGAGAGGTGTGATATACATAAACTATTTTACCCCTAATTATTTTTTATAGTCACAGAGATAATAATCATTTAAAACCTAACTCTGATAATAAAGGGACCCTAGGTCCTTTTCATTCGGCGCCGACAAAATTGTTGCCCGAAAGATAAACCCAATTCGTTCAAGTATAAAATGATAAGTTGGCCTTGAAAAGTTCTGACACTTTTTTGACAGAATAAGAACTGTGTGTTGAAGTTGTGCAGAATATACATATGCATGTAAAAAATCCTTCGATATTTTGTAAAGATTGCAGTAATATTCCAATAAAACTCTTAGGATTCCGATATCATTGCAATCTTGTAAGCTTCACTGACCTGATTTGCTTTCCATTGAGTGTGCTTTACATTGAAAATGCATAAAAATTTTTTTATATTTCATTTGCACGTATAAAAATCATTGGACATTGCAACGTCTAGTATAATAAACACACACTCTATCTGACATACTTATATACAAAGACTTGAAATCATACATAGATTTCAAATTACAGTGTCATTGCCGTTGTTAACTTGAATGGTTGTTATTTTTATTGTCTCAGTACTAGTTTTACTTCTTCACTTCAATTTTTGGTAACACAATCACGCAAACTTTCATTTTCCAAAAGCAACCGTGTCCAGGTTTATGTAAATAAGTATGTGATTTAAGTGCATACACGGATACTTATAAGCTTATATGGTTGTCATATTCTTAGGTAACCATTTGCCATTTGACTATGCTTTAATGGCTTAATTTTGTTTTTTGCACGCAGCCCCTATGCATAACAATGAACTAATTTTATCAGTACCTTTGTGGCACCTGGAAATAAGTGGCAAAAATTCCTTAAGCTAAATAAATCCATGATCAGGACGCAATCTGGGGTCATCTCAAGCTCTATGTCTGCATTCGTCACCGTTCCTCCTATTGGGAGAAAAGTGGAAGTGGTTTGCAAAGATGCACAAAAGATTAAAGGTAGTTTAGGCGCTTAAGCCTACAATCTTTAAATAGATGGGTTAGGTCGTTAGGCCGAATTCCTATGAATTGTAAGGAAGATTCACGCTGTTAGCGTACTGACTCAATGAGCAATTTCCTAATGGGAAGAGAAGGGCGCGTCTCCTACTCATCATAGACGAGATTACTTCAAAGCAGATGCATACTTCTTCCTGGCAACAATTGTTATCAACGATCATAACGAGCCCTTTTCCAATTATTAGGTAACGTGAGCGCGCAGATACTCCAAAAGGTGCTACGATCTCTTAAACAGCCGGAGTGTTACTGCTTTTCAGCTCATCCGCCTTACAAGTACGAGATTTTGGAGGATAGATAAGATGCAAGCACGGCAAGCAGATGATTTCGAGATAAATTCAAAATTAAATTTAAATGCTGTCGTCACTCGGGCCGGATTGCAGTTTGATGAGAAATTTGAATTATTTGTAGGCTTTGTGACAGCATAAATCGGGGCATAATAAGGTTCGACAAGCTGACTTCAAAAGAGACTAAAAAACCAGAAGAGAGATTCGATTAAATCGCTTGTTCCCGAACATATTTCAGCTTTTCCATAATTCTTCATTGACGGTTTTTAAATCATGATAACTGCTTTGGTTATTACTTAATTTATGGTGGGTCTCATATTCGCACATATCAAATCGCACATAAATTTTAAGCTATCTCCCGTTTTGATAAAATTAACGCAAAGAAGAGAATGCTTAAAATCGTATGCAGTGAAACAATATAACAAGAGAAAGTAATAAACGCCTTTTTCTTCTTTTGTTATTCAACAAATCAAATACCGAAAATTCGGTGAAATGTGTAAAAAAGGTCCAATGTGTACCCATAGATCTTTGTTTTAGCATTAGTAAAGTTTGGATTGGTTTTGGTGTATGCTATCACTATTTATTTATTCTAGTGATTATTTTTTTAATTTTTCGTGCCATACGTCTGCCGTTTTTTTAATAGTTTTTATTAAAACATGCACATTACTCGTCGGCCACGTCGGATAGAATAGAACAGGGAGAAGTAAATTCCGATGTGTAAGAAATAATGTAGGATATGAGTATAAAATGTCATAGGAAGGAATTGATGGATGGGAGAGTAAAAAAGTGTAAATTGACTGTAAGCGCTTATATGTCTTGATGATAAGATTTAAAAAAAGAAAAGATTGCGACGTAAGCTGTTAAATTGCGAGAATGCAAACTGCGAAGAATCCTGTAGTCACGAAGACCACATATACTCAATTTGCGAAGCCTGCGACGGCGAATAGAAGTGGTATCATTTGAACAGACAAATAGGTTATGATCAGGAGATTGTAAGACTCCATATGTATATAGAGGGTTGTTTATTATGTTAATTTTGAATAGATGATTATAACATCTCGTGTGATTAAACACCAGCCTGTTAATAAGGCGAATAATGTCACGTCTGAGTCCGCAGGTGAGAAACCAAGGGGCTTTGTTTATTTGTGGAAATAAAGAGAGCAAGTAATGACCATAAGGTCAATTATTCCATCGCTGTTGCCAAGAGAAACTTGAATGTTTTTTTCGATTGTCCTCGGATCTGCAGGAATCAGAGCACGATTATTAAAATGAGATAGTCTGGAAGGTACAATTTAATCTGCACTGTTGTTGCCAAGAATTCCCATATGACTGGGCACCCAGAGAAAGTGAAAAACAAATGTGTCAGATTTGAGGCTATAAAGTAAAGATCTGATTTCTAATGTAAGGGCGAGCTTTACGTAAGGGAAATGATTGTAAAGCGGATAAGACAGATTTACTGTCCGACACTATAACAAATTTCTTTTGAGGCTGAGTGCTCAAATGCTTTTTATTTAAAAAATTCTTTTAATACTTTAACCAATTTTCGTGAAGAATGTTGAATATCACAAGCCGTTGTTTTCCGACGCAACGAAGAAAAGAATCAAATAATGAATGTGTGTTGATTTTATCCTCAACCTTATTGAAAAAATTCATATAAGTACCATAACATAATTTTAACAATAAAAAGTATATATGCAGTTGACATAAAATATTTGACTGTTGTTGTTTTTGGGTGCTTAATGAATTGAAATAATAAATAGGCAGTCTTCGTTGGAGTGTTCACAACAAACTTCAGCATGTTGCTTAATTAAACAAAACCAATTTCATCACCAATGAGTCAAACATATCCTATAAATCAAAACTTAAAAATTCTAATAGAAATCATCAAATAATTCAATACAATCAATAATTCTCATAACTGTGAAGTTAAGATAAGAGCTTAAACTACGTATCTATCTATCTAGCTGAAATAGAAGAGCATCAGATAATCTTTACCGATGTGATTGAAGAAGTGGAAAGTGGAAAGTGAAGTGTTTTCATAACAAGAACTGAGTTAACTCTCCTGTGTTCAAGCTTAGCAAATTTGCATTTTGAAATTATTTACTAATTTCATTTCTATTGAATCGTTTCAGACAGACTAGCGAATGATTGCAGACGAATTCACAAGTAAGTAATATGAATGTTTTATTGTAACAACGAAGACGGGAAAAAAAAATTCGGTGATGTATTTTTTTATCAGATCAAACGAGAAGTACATCGCGGTTGCCACGTAGTTTTCACGTTTGCTCTAAAGAGAATACTTGAAAATAAAACATTGCACGTGCAAGGTATTTCGTAGTAGCCCGTGATTGTAGTTTGATTTGAAAATTCTCGATTAAATTTTGAAGACCTATTCTGAAAAATCTCTTAATTTGTTATGTGAGGTCTTATGCGTAGCTATTTGTTACCAAGCAGGAATTGCCAAATTCCAAATGCGGCTTTATGCTGTGCGATACCGTCAGTTATTATTATTATTATTATTTCTATTAATTTAGAGAGTAAATTCTAAGATAAAAGTCTGAGGCCATCGGCTTTAATAAAAACTCTACCGCACTTGAGATTCGAACCCACTACGATTGGATTTGCTAGTCGGGATTCTTTGCCTACTCGGCCACTTAGGCGGATTACCGTAACTTAGGAAAAAAATGAAATTTGTTTTTAATGCCAACAGAATATTTTTATTAAATGCTTTTAGGTGGTTAAATAAATAAGTTGCTCTTGCCTTTTTTCTGTTCGGATCAAAAGTATTCATTGTTCAGAAATTTTACTGTTACTTCATATTTCAGCGCTCAAGCCATGTATAGCTGTATGTATAAATGAAATAAATAAATATATAAATAAAACAACATATCAACGTCAAAAGTAACGTTCAAGTTACTGATTTAAAATATTTAAATCGTGTATTTTGAAAAAAAAAAAAAAAAAAATGACTGCCTGTCTGTCTGTCTCATTGTCAGTTGGCTTGGTTTATCCAACGTATACGCCTTTATACATATACGCATATTTGTGTATATATAAATAAATACGTATATATACACACATATAAATCCCAAAAAAAATGTATAAACGTGGCGTACAAATTGCATTTTACAAAACCTTTTTGCTCTTGTGTTTTTTTTTTGTTTGTTTTTGGTTGACATTTCTCATGGTTTCACTGCATGCATGATGATGATTATAATGTGGTGATGGGGGTCGTATTTCCAGGTGAAAAGGATGTGTTATGAGTGTAAGTTTAGGTGCTTTGGTGCTGAGGGAGAGAAGTGTTGGGAGGGGAAATGTAAAAAGGTAAATTGCTTATTTACGCATACCTATATATAAACATAGCAAGACGTATATTGCTGCCAAAGCATAACCATAAAATATTATGTGAATATAGGTACAAACGGGTGGCTGGACAGAAGACTTTTTAAAATTAACTTTTCATATGTAATAGCTTTCATTGTTTCCTGCTATGCATGCAAAGCGTAATAGCCATAGCAACCATTTTACACCTCCATATGCATTCATATAAAGAAACCACTTTGATGTGTAAATGTTCCAAAGGTTGAATTCTGTATCGAATTTTCGCACTTTTTTATCAACCTTTTTTTGTTTTTGTTGCTGTTATACATGCTTTTGACATGATTTTGAAACGGAAATGTAGCAAAATATTGTTGAAAGTTGACAGTTTATAGTAAACAGGAATAAAGTCTGCAAAGAAAGCATGGATCGTATAGAATAAAGGGACAAAGAATAAATTGCCATGTGCCTGCAAAATATTAAAATGAGAAAGAATGAAAAGCTCCAATCAAAAGTACCGTGTCAAGATGATGTTCTCAGGTGAACATGGAATTGCTGCATAAAGTGTTGACCAAAAAAAGAAAAAAAAGCACCATATATAATAGGTTTACATCGTCCAAAATCCGAAGAGGCAAAAAGAAAGCGAATAAATAGTATCCCACGATATGATGAGTTAAGCACGTTACCCAACGGGAAGAATTGGCAAAGACCGAGAACTAAGTGCGGGGAAAACGGAATTATTTTATTTATGTTTGCCTATGAATGAACTGGTATTTCTGTTGCTGATATTGTTCTGACTTGTACGTTACGTTTGGACAAATAATAAATGTTACCATTTACAGTTAAGGATCTGTGAACAGTAACAATACGAAAATATTTAATTGCGTACGTATGTGTCCCCTTCTATTAAAGTGATAACGTGTCCCAAGCTGAAAAATAATGCACATAAATACATCTAAATAACACATGACACATATAAAAAGAAAAATTTCAAGTCAAAAGCCTGCTGTTACCCAAAATTTAATAATATAATAACTTCTGATTGTGTTAATATTATCTCAGTGAGGATTTAAGGTTGTATAAGACTGCAATGAGAAAAATTTGCATATGAAGTGAAAATATGCAAAAATTTGTTTTACTTTAATCATAATTTGTACGATTATGTTGTGGGTTAGTAATTACAATGTTTAAAGTATCCTACGCGTTATATCAAAGTTGAGTTGTCAATTTCTGAAGTACGACAAATGAGCGACTAGTGGCTTTTAGCTTTGTTAAGTGGGAAAAGGCAGAATTTTTCAAAGTTTTTTTGGGAAGCCATCTAAAGTAATGTAAATAAAAACTTTATAGAAACGTTACAACAGATATTTCGTCAAATACCTCTACCATTTTGTCCTTCCTTCCTAATTCGTTTTGAGTTCGTGTTTTTTGCAGTTTTAGAAACTGCGTTTAACACGATATAAAAAAATAAGGAGCTTAGGAGTAAAAATCCTTCTTAACAGTTAAGAAATGAATCATTTATTATTGATATTGTATTTAAAGTAACTGTAAGATCAACCTTTTTCGTAAGAAAAAGCTATAAAAAAAATAGGAGAAAGAAGAAAAAAATTAAACGAACGGAGAAAGAAATATTTACAGTGCATTGATATGAAAGTACTGTGAAATTTTGCTCTAAAATAACCGTTTAACCTTAAAATTTTGGCATAAACAACTGCGAAACTAGAAATTGGGTGTAGATTAAGTGTAGAAAAATGGCATCCTAGGTATAGATCATTTTGAGAAGTTAGTTTTGAGCAATTTGTAGTTTTTTAATGTGGAAACAAGCGGTAGAGGACTAAACCGGAGTAGAATAAAACATGAATGAAGGAAATACAATCAATTTCTAGCTGCCAATGTTTAAATTTGCATTTTTATTAAAAAAATGTTTGTAGCACTTTATAAATAATGTAATTAATGTAGTAGTTAAAGTTAAGCTTGATATTCAATATTACATCTAACTACTTGATTTCACTCTTGTAAGGCATCAATATTCAAGGTATGCTGGGGAGTGAAACGCGTATTACGTTTACAAGTAAAAAAGTGAAGAAGAATAAAAAATGCCTGAGTTAACAATCACAGTGTCGTCAGCAAAAATGGAAAGCATACATTCACTTGATATTAGAATACAGATAATAGGCAAGATCCTTGTGGACAACCTGCACCGATTGTAATGGAATAGGAACTGGATGATACTAGATAGACATTAAGACATTTGTCTTCCAAAACGCCGTTTGTGGACTCGAGGGAAAAATTCTGACGAAGTATTTATTTTAGAAACGCGCTAAGTGGTCTTAATGCCGAATAAAAGGATTTTAGTAGAACTTCCAGAATTAAAATTTGATTTAAAAAAATGACGTATTTTAAAAAGTCCTTGTACAGTGTTACATTCCTATCTGAATATAAGCGGTTGCAAGGTTCTTGTTGTAATCGATGATGGAAGCACGCTTCCATTTGGCGGTTTTTTTTTTTGGAAAAGCAGGCCTATTGGCCTGTTTGATAGGAGCTATTTCCTGGTTTATTTGTCTTAAGAATTGTAAATGCTGCAGTAGCATTCCATATTCGTGGGAATTACATAACTTGAGACAACCGTTTATGATACTTGTGCGAAAGTCGATTGCTTTCTTAGGTAACTGCTCTGAACATAATTTATTAATTCGATCAGGACCAGGTGACTTTCGGTTTTGCAAAGATCAATATTTTCACTCGTAGTAAGATAGATGTATGGTGACGTAATAACAATGGGATCAAATTGCTCAACACCACTTGTCGCTTTATTACTAAGGAAGTCGGAGTAATAATGATTGAGAAATAAAGTGACGGCTCAAATACTATATTTTTCTTCTTGAGAGCAAGAGAAATTATTACTCTTTTCCAAAGTTTAGCGTTAGATTTTTTTTGTAACAGTTTTGTAACGTTCCACAGGGGAATTGAGCTTTTCTCCAGAAAGAACAGCTTAGATTTCCATAATTGATGCCTAAAAATTGCAATTTCTTTTACAATTTGCTAATGTGATCACCAGAATATGTAAACCGCTTTCAATTCCGTCAAAATACATTTCTTAATTGGTAAGTAAGTATTTATTTATATATTTCTTAATTGGTATGTATTTTAAAAACATTACGTTTATCAAGTTTTGGAAATGCACAATAACGCATTACATAAGTACATAAATCAATGAAAGTACATCCACTTCCTGCAAAGAAGTTGCCATACCCGTCGGCCTATAACGTCTTCGCATTTCTGTTTGAAAGTAAGCATTGTGTCCCAGCTCTGTTCACATCGCCTTATTGGGTGCCAAAGTCGACCACAATTAACGAAAAATGGAATAAAAATAAAACTATTGTACAATTGTACAATTTGAAGCAAAGAATAACTAGTTATTTTGAAAGATGAGTTTCATACGCATTTAGTTTCCATTCCATTTAACTACGTATCTCTGTCGTAACTGTCCGTACATGAAAACATCAGTGACATCCTTGGAGCGAATAGATGGTATTCCACTTTTTTTAAACCGTTAAAAGTAGTATTAGTGCTCTGGGTTCGAATGCGTCGGCAGTGAGTGCTTGAATATTGTCTAATCATTAATCAGGGGTCATTGCTGGAAAAATATGTACATGCCTACATACTCCGTTTTCTCGACTAATCAATGCATTGGAATGAATTTTTTGGACATGTCTATACATATGTTGTGGTATTTAAGAGTCATCTTTTTGACCGTACCATTTCAATTCTTAACCTCAGATTTCAACTATAACTTCATTATAAAATCTTAATTTTAAACAAAAGGCTCGGATTTTAATTAAAATATTGTTACTTTTAAATTAAATCATTCAAGGTGGTGGGCCCCCCATCGCAAAACCATGACGAATCCGACGAGTAATGTATTTCATGTTCATAAGGTAATGAATTGGGGACGCTATTTAGATATTCCGATAACATTAATGCTGCTGACAACTCAAGCTGGAGTACGATTATACTTTTAAACTTTGCTAGTCTAGACTTCGAACCTGTCTATACAGGTTTTAGTGATGCTATCTAACTTAGTTCGCGCGTAGATATAGGCGCCATATGGTGTCAAGCTATCGTCACAAAAAGCATGAATTTGTGATGTGAAAGCAGGAAACCCCATGCTGAATGCAATGTTTAGGGTCAACATTCATCCCGCAACGTCTGCATGAATATTTTGGCTGTCGTAGTATTAGACCAATTAGATCGAAGCGACCATAGAGACGAGTTATAATACGCAACACGGTGCATTCTGCAGCTGCATTCAGCGTGAGCGAAGACGAAAAAATGCGTTCATCAATTCTAAGACCCCAAAGAAAACCCGGAAAACGGCGTTATCATTTGAGATTAAACTAGCGTATCCAAATTGTCTTCTTCATTTATTTTAAAATTCTATTCTTTACTTCCAAAAACGCAAAAAATCGGCCATGCCTACAAAGAGTTACTAGTGATTAAATTTTAGTGTTTTCACTTTTTAAGGTTTTTAACTTATTTACCATAAGGTAAAGAAGGCAGAATGTGTACAACTGTTTTGTACATTCCTCAAATGAAGTTATATTACCTGCTTAAAAATAGGTTAATTTTAAAATGAATATGGTAGACACCGCGACCTGGTGATTTTATTTTTTCTTAATAATACCAGCGACATGGGTATCAAATAAAAGAACTTGCACAATAGAATGAGAAAAGCATGAGTGGGTGTGCGGGTTGTTGTGAAGGATCGGAATCGATGCAATAGATTCCTTTCCAATTTGCGAAACAGATAAATTCGGTCGCTTCAGTTAAAATGCCGCACTCCTTTTTAGACTTGACTGCATCTCTGCAAGTCCGATTGCATCAACATTTTGGTTTAACCGACGTTGTCATGTTGTTGTGTTGCTTTTCCCTTTAACACGAATGTTAAAACATTTACATTGGAACCAACTAATTGCTCCCATCTGCTGCCTGGAAATGGATTAGCTAGCACATTAAGCACCTACCCCAAAGCACATCTTGAGCACGCATCTATCAACCTATCCTGTTCACAACCTGTTCTCTGTTAGCTTCCTCAAAATTTCTTCTTCTGCTTCTGCGGATACGGTATGGCGCTACTCTTCATAAATTGCGTAGCCCAAAAATGGGGTCATCAGTAGACACACATTTTGCTAGCCCTAGATGTATTGCTATGGTTTTCAAGCAAGTGAAAAGTTCTCTCCATCCCACTTCGTGTAACCTACCGATAGCGACATTCACACGTCAAAAGTGATGAAAACTAACGTATGTGAGTGGTCCTACGAAGGATCAAGTAATCTGCTTGAATATTAAACAACATTAATCTGATTTTGGCATCGCAATTACACTCTTACAAGGTTGGCAGTTTGATTGGCTAATCGTACTAACTAGTGCATACATAGGACTTACAATTTATCACAAATGACTGAAAATAGGATTTCTTGACATTCATTTTTTTCGTGATAACACCTGTGAAACTTTCAATACCTTTAAGAATCGATTTTAATATTAAGAAAGTAGATATCGAATGTTCCTGGAATTGACATTCATGAGGTACACCTGTAATCATCATTGGCCTGCCATGCTCTGTTAATTCGAAATTGTTTGGACCAGATAGCCAGATTTTCACTGCAAAGTTTCTAATTTCGGCCATCAGCTTTTATCCAATATACTTGGATCTTGTACCAGTCTTGGTACTAAAATGTATATCCTACAACCATAACCAAATTTGCTGTAGGTTTTATTCTCTCGCGAGGTTTGGCGAGTTTCATTTGTTCTTTACAAGTTTAACAATATGGGCAAGGGATTCAAATGGCTAAAAATTGAAATTTGTAATTCTTAATACTTGTCCAACACCAATTTTTAAATTTTTGTAAACTTTAGCTTAAAATTAAACTGCTTTGTTCCATTTATTTATTTATTTACTTACACATGAAACTCAACTAAAATAAAGTAACAATCGAATTCAATTGACTCTTAGAAGCAAATCTTATCCTAGGAGACAAAGAGACAAGGCGGTCCCAACCCAAATTCCTAATGGCAAACAGCAAGAATTGCTTTCGAAAGGAATCAAATGCCTACATAGCAATTACAGGAAGGAGACCACACAATGGAGGTCTAATTAAGGACGGAGGACTAATTGGTCTAATTAAGCATATGTATAGCCATTCCGTAATGTAAAAACTCCTAAGCTCTTTGGACGATCTCTTAATGGAACCTACCGCGAACCTAGCTTTACTAGCCCTACTTAAAGAGAGCTCAATGTGCAAACTAACACGTAATCTTTGGTCGAATATAACCACTAATTCGACTAACGAATCAACCTTTTTCAACTTGTGTGAATCGATGAAAAATTGACTTCCGCTTTGAGAAAACTTTTTCCATTTTTTTAGATTTAAGTTCATAAAATTTAACGAGTACTATGTAACCAAATTATTTAACTCAATTTGAAGCTGATATGATTGCGATTCCAAGGCGAAGGACGAAAACAGTTTAACGTTGTCACCGTATACGAAGATAT
The DNA here is from genome assembly GCA_001077435.1 of Glossina morsitans morsitans. Taxonomy (NCBI): domain Eukaryota; kingdom Metazoa; phylum Arthropoda; class Insecta; order Diptera; family Glossinidae; genus Glossina; species Glossina morsitans. The sequence goes on from CCAG010012200.1 coordinate 53,708, forward strand.
GGCTGGATTTAATCACCAAGTGAAGACCATTAATGTATAGAATAAATAAAACGCGCCCTAAGTGCCTACTTTGAGGGACACCAGACGTCACGGGAAATTCAACCGAGGTTATGAAGTTAAGCCTGAATGATCTTTTATAAAGACAAGAGTTTTTCCATAATAGCAATAAATTATGGTTAACTAACTCAAACGCTTTACTAAAATTAGTGTAAATGACATCCGGGCGAGAGCTGCGAGAAAAAGCCTTGAAAAGATGGCAAGTAACTTTTAAGAGGTTTGTAACAGTTGGTTTTCTTTTTAGAGAGCCATTCTTGGAATGTAGAAATGTAAAAATTCTAAATGCTAAGTAATAATTCTCTCAAACAAATTAGGTAAGCTACTCAACTTAGTAATGCCACTATAGTTCTCAACGTGAGGTCTGCTTCCACATTTGTGAAACCGAATAAGGAAACTACCCTTCCAATAGAGAGAGAAAACATCTAATTTCAAAGGCTAATTAAAAAAAATTTTTTTTTAGCTCGACTGAGAATGCATGAATACATGATGGAATACCATCAGGACCAGTCGCACAATTGTGTTTTACAGACCGCAAACCATCTAAACCGTCATTTTCTGAAATGAACAAGTTAAAACTCGAAATCCAGTTAGTGATCAGATACGGATAGTCAACTGTACTTTAGAGAACTCAACCCTTCAAAAACGTCATTTTCAGAAACAACCAAATTAGTTACCGCATATAGGTAGATTGCTGATAAATCGGAATTAGCAGTCGAAAAGTTTCGTCGTATTCAGAAAACAGATTTGGGGTTTCAATATTGCAGAATAGGCCTCATTAGCGATATATATAGCAACAGAGTAGTGTAAGGATCGCGAAAGTCGTTGACCTAACGCTCAATGAAGGCCAATGCACTTTTTGCCTTATTAACGGTAACCTAAGGTGTGCATTGACCGATAGTTTTCTATCAAATAGGGCTCCAGTAAGAGAATATGGTTTATAAATTTTCACGTCCTTGAATTCATACGATTTATTCAACGCATTGGTACGGCAGAAGATCATGTGCTTACATTTGTTAATATTCCGGAACATCAAATGAATACAGCTCCGTTTGTAAAAAATAATCGAGGTCCTCCTGAAAATAGATTCGTGTTTGATTATCACTCGCGCTGAAGATCAGATTAACCTCATTCGAATTTATTGACACACGACAGTATTTTATTACATTAGGTAAATCATTCGTAAATAAGACAAACACAGCAGGACCTAAATCATTACCTCAAGGAATTTTCGAATGTACAACGATTTCTTTAGAGATTACGTTACTACACAGTACTTGTTGAGTACTTAAGGTGGGGTGTGGGCGTATTTATTTTACAAAATGTTCGCTGAAGCCAATATCCCTTCATTCATATAGAAGAGTGCAGTGGTTGACCTTACCAAACGCCTTGTTGTGTTTCCGAACGATAAACGCTTCATTGATTAATGTAAAGAGTTCGAATAAGTTGGAAGTCGTTGATCTAGTTTGAGATAGTGGAAGAACTCCTGAATTATTACGGGGTCGAATCCGAAAAATAAATTTCCTTATCAAGGATCGCACAGGCCACAACGGTTTATTTGGGGAAATTTCCATTTGTTCAGCCGTAACTAACACCTTAAAGTACTAGAGAGCTTTATGTTGACATGGAGCCAATTTGAAAATGCGAACACCTTCCGAAGTCACGGATGGGACTATAGCAGCAAGATAACTTTTTATGATATCCTCAGTGGTGTCGCGCGCCAGTCTTGACACGAATATTGCCTTTCTAGGGGGTCCTGCCGTCAACCAAATGTCATCCCTAATAGGAACAATAGGATTCACGGCTAATTCACACTTGCACGTGCAGCTTGTGCGACTTCCCCAGCATGATCACCAGCAGACGCACCCGAACAGCCAGGAGAAGATGGGGATTTATAATTTTTATTAATATTTTGTGGAGATGTACACAGAATAGGCGGAATGGCAGCTAACTCGACGAGGACTTCTCAGCTTATTTTTAAGTACCTTATTACCGGCCGACGAAGGATAGCGGAAACGCTAACGTCCTTTGTAGACAAGAAAGCAGCACTCACGTGTGCACAAAAACCAAAATGAATGTTTCGATAAAAACTTTATTATAATTTAATTAATTTAAACAATTTTATACTTTTTTTAATAATTAGGCTTTAAACGCGCATAAAGCTATCAAGCAATAATATAAAAAAAAGAAATTGCAACATTTCTTCACACGAAGTAGAGCAATACAACCATAGTGCGCGTGCAGAGTTGCCAAACTGTCTACTAGAATAAGGAGACAGAAAAAACTCTTAGCATCTTAAATTCCTCCGTTACAACTAGCTTGCCATTTACATCCTGCACTGTTCAGCGGAAAACTGTATATAGGCAGCATAGCTCCACCAGATTTATGGGATCTATCCTTTCTGAATACATCAGGCTTAAGCTACGTTTCAGAAAATGCGAAGACTTGAAAGACGGTTGCCTGAACTCCAGAAGTTTAGATCATGAACTTCGTATTAAGACCACGAACGTTTTAGTACATGACTATAAACGGCTGCAAGCATTTACTTATTTTTTTTGACCTCAGCATTATGACGGATAAGATCATGTCCTTACTTTTCCAAGCTGTTTTTCCAGGAACAAACCGAAACGATACTGAATTTCTCTAAGGAATTCTGCTTTTAGGTATAAATTCGTTTGCAAGAATATTCCCTGGTGATGAAGGACTTGTACAGGACACCACCAAGATGTTCCGCGCGTAATAAAATCTTAAAGAGTGTTATAATCCGCTTCAACTTAAAAATTAAGCCTCTATTAGAATTAAGGTTGGGTCTTTTCGTTGAGATATGGGAGTTAATATGACCAATTTCCGTACATGGAACAAGCCTAGACATAAAGAACGATTTTCTCTTTGGCGCAGCAATAAGCTGACGCCCTACTATTACTTGATTTTGGTGGACTCGGCGAGGATATATCACCTATTTGAACTGATAGGAGGTCAACAGAATGCACTTTAGATTCTTGATTCATTCGCTGCGTATTCCACGAACTGTCCAAGATATCATCGTTGTAGGCATAACAAAATAAATTGAAAGCACGTTCGAGGTAGCTCGATAACAAGAACAGTAAGCTGATTTGAATAAGTTTCTTCGAAAAAAATGGTGGAAATGTTGGAATCTTTAATAGGGTTGGATTCCTTAGTCCTATAAGGTGTAGGATTCAACAAGTCCATCAACGGTTTTAAGGTATCACGTGTCATGCGCTGAATGATTAGTATATATCTTTATGATTAGTATTATTTTTTTTGCTTTTTTCCGTTTTTCTATTTTTTCTTAAATTAAGTTAAAGTACTTGCAGCAGGAAATTTACATTTTTAACTATATGTAAAATTGCACTCCTCTGGTAGCTATTGTAGCTGAATCTCATGTATAAATAAGTAAATAATTAAAAAAAATGGAGTCTTTACTTTTTACCTAAGCGTAAAAGTAAAAATCAGTGAAGAAACACCGAAAGAGAACTGTAGGTGATGATATCATGCGCACTAACAAATGTTTTAGTTCGGGAAATCGATGTAAAGTTTATTCTAGGAGTTATTGATCGCATTTTGCTATGTAAGAAGAAAGTTAAAGTAAAAAAAATTCTTAAAACTAAATGTACTCTATTTCTTTTGTTTTAATTGTAACTTATTACCGCGCATAACATTATGCCCTATAGCTATCAAACATTCTGTGTGGCAGGATAAGATAATGCGGTTTACGCGTAGGTATGAGGTAGGTGCCTACGAACGTGAAACGAACTGTGGTAGATGAAAGTTAAGTTGAGTGCATTATTATGTTGGCTAATTAAGCATGACGCTGTTAATTGTTGACCACAAATGTAAACGCTAAATTGCATGTAATCTTTGCGAACTCAAATCATTTTGCGTTTACCATGTGCAAATGTTTGTAGGTGAACCAATATGTCCTCAGTAATGTAATTTTAATTATGTTTAAAGGAGTACAACGCATTACTTAGACTGTATTGCAGCACAGCAAATTAATAAAACCAAGTGACAAACGTTATACAAAAACTGTAACGTTAATTAATAACAAGAAATAATCCTCTCCAGGTTCATTTTGAGAAGAACCTTTAATGTGTATGCGTAAACTAAAATGTATTTATTAGTGTCAAAACTGGGTTCAAATCTCAAGTGCGGTAGAGTTTTTCATAATAATAATAATAATTATAATAATAATAATAATAATGATAATATTAATAAAAATAAAGCCGGAAGCCTTAGATGCTAGTGCTTTTAGACGTTAGTCTCAGAATTTATTCTCTGGCTAAATTTATATAATAATAATAATAATAATAATAATAATAATAATAACAGTTTCAAAACTGACATATGCTAGCTAAAATTTTGGAAAAGCGGCCTTGAAAACATAGACTGCAGTCGATTTAAGTTCGTCCGGAACACTTGTCCATTAATTTTTTGTGCGTGTTCGGTCTGAAGGCCGCAACTTTTAAAATATATCTATGAAATATGCCCAGGGACAGAGTCTTTTCAAACACTATTGAGAATGAGACTTGGTGGTACTACTTTTATGACCACTCCATAGAGAACATCTTATTTTAAGACAGTCGTTATATGAAATAAAATGAAATTTTCAAAATTTCTCGACAACAGTAACAGAGCACTAATATTTCATCATACTAAATTGATGTCAAAAATGTGGATCATATAAGATGATATTATAAACCTTCTCCCATATAACCGTTCCTATGAAAAGTAGGTCTTTATATAGGAAAACTGTCTAACTTTTAATATTTTAGAGTGAGAGCTGGCCCATTCACATAAAAGTAAACTGTACCAAATACTCACCAGGTGTGCATATTTTTCGGACCCCATTGCATCTAAAGAGACTCGCGAAAAGTAAGCTTTTAGACGACAACAGTTTCTAATTTTTAGATAAAAATAGATAAATGATAACAAAGGCTTCGTCAAGAAGGTTAATTCTGCTAAATTTGGATGACATCAGTCTACATTTTGATTCCTCTGCCAAAGTAAGGGATCTATATAAAAATAGGCATGCCGTTACTTGAAAACAAAATATAATTTTTGGTATTTTATCACAAAAATGAACGAAGAATTGTATTAGCTCAAATGATGTTGGGTATTTAATGGTGAGCATTAACAGACTACAATGCTTTTACTGGATTTTAAGACGAAAATGCAGTTACCATCAATATAAAACGATGAAGAAAAATGATCCCCGAGTTTTTTCGAATTCGACGATATCAGAATAGTGCAACATGTCATACACTCCTGGCGGAATCAATTCGATAACAAAAAAATTCAAAGACCACCTAATACCTAGAAATGACGAGGTGAACTGGCCATCACGATCATGCGACAAAGCTTCATTGTACTTCTTTCTGTCGAAGGAATGGTACGACTAGTATACATATGGGGGAACGTCGGCCGCACGCTTGCCCGCACACCCAAAAACACACACACACACAGAGATTGATCGTTGTGATTTCGTAGGGCGCGGACGTGTTCTTAAGTGCTCCGTTTATATCATTGGCGATTGTTATTAAAAAATTACTCCAGGTGAAATTCTTATTTCTTATTTAAAAGTGCGACAGTGCTTCTGATCGTTTTTAATTAGATATAAAGGCAAAACTATAGTGTGCAAGGGCACATTGCGTTTTTCTTAACTTTTGTTTTTCCTTTCTTTTCTGTGGGTTTACTCGCTTTCGTGTTTAATTGGGGGGTCGTTCAGTGGCACCCAAGTAAATAAATAAAAGAAATGGAGCAAGCTACAGAGGGACATTGCCATCCATTGCTCCTATAGAGCAACCCTGGGCATTTGCGGGAATATTTTAAAATATCAAGTACTAGAACAGACTTACTTCTTGCTGTTCAAGGACTAGCTTAGAGTAGCATAGCTGATGGCGACTTTAAATTAATAAGCAGTATTGGTCAACCCTTCACCGACCAAGGGCCGCAGAGTGACAAAGACTAACAATAAAGTAAGTGCGCATAATTGTAGAAAATAACGCCAACGACAGCATACAGAAATATATTTTGCACACACAAGAAACAGGCTCACATACAAAGCCTTTATAAACACACACATACACAAGTAGATATATAAAAATGCATTTAAACACACACACACACGGCAGATGCACACAAACATATACATATATTATACATCCATACACACACAAATATAGGAGGAATTTTCATACATTAGCATACATACATACAAAAGTAGATAAATACAAATAACCCGATATACAAAACATAACTAGGTAAAAGTTTTACACAGTCAACCACTAATCATGCCGGCCAAACCCGAAATTAATGGGGCACCTCAAGGCGCACAAGCGATGCGGGAAGGTCTGGAGGTGATACCCGATCCGTTCAAAAGGAGCACTTGAATCCAACGCTTACCTGAGCAACTGGGTGGGAAAACGACGCAGGAGAGAAGTCAGTCCTCACCGCCGATTCTTCAGGATAAGTCATAAGAAAATTGGAGAACTTATCGAAATGATGGACCCAACTCTTTCCGCTCCTGCCAGGCGTACCATTCATCAGCCGATGAAGGATTTGGTGGATATGCTGGCTGTTCTCCATAAAAACGCTGCGCACGAGCTTGGAAATTAAATGCCAAAAAAAGCGGTCAGAAATGGCACTACCCAGACCGAAAAGGGAAGCAAAGTAAACGCTGCGAATAGGCTCAGAAAAGAGGGATCAGCGAATACTACTCCTGCGAAATAAAGTAAGCGGACGGGCGATGGGATAAATTCCAATAATGCGTTGCGCCAAAACAACAAAAAAACGCCAATGCAGAGTGGACCGTGGTCCAAGCAAAAAATAAAAAGGTTAAGTCAATCAAATTGGTGAGTAAACCAGATGCGATTGTAATCAAGCAAACGGGCACTATGCCTTACAGCGATATACTGAAAAGAACTAAAAATGATGCTGAGTTGCAAAAAGTCGGCGAAAATGTGACCAGAATACCAGGAGGCTAGTGTCAAATTAATGACAAAGTAAACAAAGATTGAGTTTAAAGACCTAGACGAAGTGACATCGGCGGATGATTTAATAGCGGCCATAAATACGAGTTTCAGCAGCTTGAATATCAAGACAGAAGCAGTCATGTCGATCAGGAAGGCGTATGCCGGCACAAACAGCAAGTCTAACACTCCCAACAAAAAGTGCTGAAGAGTTACTTGAAGCCGGGAAAATCAAAGTTGGCTGGGTAGTAAGCAGGATCAGAGAAAAATCCTCAGTACTGAAATGCTATAGATACTTAGAGGAAGGTCACATCGCTAGAAACTGCAAAGGACAGAAAGATACAAGCAAGTGCTGCCTAAAAAGCAGCGAAGAAGGTCACCGAGCAAGAGACTGCATAAAGAGCCCGCGTTGTGCGATTTGCAACGAACAAGGCAACCCTCATGATCATCACCTAGCCGGCAGAAGTTGCCCGGTAAATACACGCGGCGCGAACAATAAGGGACAACTATGAAGTGCATGCAAATTAACATAAACCACTGTCGGGCTGCACAAGAGGTGCTAAAACAGAACGTCGGAGAGCTGTCGATTGACATTGTAGTCTTGAGTTAGCCATAAAAGTTAGGCTCCGGAAACAGGTGGGCAAACCGCAAGACTGACACTGCAGCCTTTTGGCAATGTAGCTCGCATACGCCAACCATGAGATTTATTTCAGCAGGGGAGGGCTACGTTTGCGTTAAATATGAAGAGGTTTACCTTTGCAGCTGCTATTTCCCGCCAAGTACAAACGACGCGGACTTCGATAAGCGTATAGATGAGTTATGTACCGACGCAAGGGGGAAGACACCGGTCATTTTCGCTGGCGATTTTAATGCCTGGGCGACTGATTGGGGTAGCAAGTGGACGAACGCTAAGGGCAGAATAGTGGTTCAATCCCTAGCCTCAATGGATATGACAATTCTAAACGAAGGTAATGAAAACACGTTCAACAGAGACGGTCGTGGCTCCGCGATTGATATTACCATGGCCAGCAGTGCATTGGCCTTGCGCATAGAATGGGATATTAGCAACATCTATACACACAGTGACCATGCAGCAATAATCTGGGAACTACAGCAGAGCCAGCGGGCGAACAGGGTAAAATTCCTTCTCAGGGGTCCAAACTGGAAACCAGAATCTCTAGACAAAGAACTCTTCGAGCTTATGTTGGAAGAAGCAGAACCCAGAAACTCAGCTCAGGCTTCCGTTGCGGAGGTTATAGCACGGATTATAAAAGCTTGTGAGGGTTCAATGACAAGACGTTGCTTCCATAAGAGCAAGGAGCCAGTATACTGGTCGACAGACGAGATAGCCGAACTAAGGGCTCAATGTAATAGAGCGAGGCGTGTCTACCAAAGATCGAGGGGAACTAGTGCTTATCTCAGCTACCAAGAAGAGTTCAAACGCAGGCAAAGGCTGTTTAAAAAAGCGATTATGGTCAGTAAGACAAACGGTTTCCAGAACCTGATTAATGAGATAAATGAGGACCCATGGGGTATGACGTATAAGTTGGTAATGAAGAAGCTAAAATATTCAGACCAACCAAGCTGTGCAGAATTCGTGGAAGAAATAATCGGCACCTCGTTTCCCCAGAAAACTATTTTTGTATATGTGCCACTGATTGAGGTGAGAGATAATCTTAATCTCACCGGGCCTGAGGAGCTTGTTGCCATTGCAAAGGAAATAAAAGGCAAGAAAGCGCCGGGTCCTGATTGCATCCCACAC
>CCAG010012202.1:0-77063 GCA_001077435.1 Glossina morsitans morsitans
TCCACATCCCCGGGCTTCTTACGTTTACGCGCCACCGACTGCGCACGCTTCGCCCCGCTTGCCTTCTGAAGCGGCGAGGTTTGCGGGGCACCGTCGCTCCGTTCCATCACCTTTTGCGCGTATGTGCGCGGCGGAGTTTGGAGACTCTGGAGGAGGTCTAGTCTCCTTGCGAGTAGTGCTTGCGGCGTCCTTTTCAATCCGGCATCTTTCATACATCGTTTTGATGCCGTCTATGGTGTCACGCATTTGTTTGTTTATGTGCCGCGGTTTTCCATCATTTTCCTGCACCATCTCCACCAAATTTTTTATGTAGCCGCCCCATTGTATGAAGGTTGCCACGTTCTCCCCACCTACTGGTGTGTGGTTTGACTTGTCGGGCGTTTGTCCGAGGGGAGGCTGCGTTTGCACGCCTACTGGTGACCTCATTGTTCTTCCTCTTACTTTGAAGGGGTTCTCTTTGCTCAAAGAGCCGGCGTGACCCCTAGTGCCTGTTGGTGTATTGTTTTTTATAGACTTCATTTTTAATATTGATTGGGCCACAACTGAGAAGCCACCATCCGGTTCCGCTGGTGTAGTGGCTGGTAGGACCCCATGGTTATCTTTGAAAGCAGTGAGGCCATGCAGTGGGTTGACGCTAGCCATTATGAAACTAGCGTTCAGTGCGAGGTCCAGTATTAGCCAGGAGTTCCTCTTAACTGGTCCTACATCCACCAACTTAACGCTGCGGCCTAGAACGTACTTCCCAGACTTGCCATAATTTTAACGGGACGGGGGCGGTGTCAGAATTAACCCGAAAACCATTTCGGCTGAATACCACTCCAACCTACTCAGGTAACGGAATACTGCCACCAACAGCTCGAAATCTTCAATTCAAATACGTATTCCGGTATGCCATAATCAAGATCTTACCGGTTTCGGCCTTGATGCCTATCCATAGGCTTCGTAGAACCGTTTTCTTCGGTTCTTCTCCCATACGGAGAGTGGGGAGCATCTATTCAAAGGACGCCGCTTACTCATCCTGTCACGGAAGATTCGCAGCGTTATGCGGTCTTTTCAACCGCCCCTCCTCCTCTGCCGCTTTTGGTCGGGGACTGCTTATTGGTTATTCGCAGCTAACCTACCGATACAGCCTTGCGTACATGCAGGCCGATCACGATCCGCCACCTGTAGCTCCCGCAGTAGCCTGAGCTTAGCCCTGTGTGTGTGTGCGTATGTGTGTGTGTGTGTGTGTGTATTTGGGTGTGCGATGATGTGGCGGGAGCGGGCAAGCGTGCGGCCGACGTTCTCCCATATATGTATATTACTACCCGGAAATGCCGAAAAATTGTGAGGAGCATAAAAAAAGGCCCTTTTTGTTGCGGGCCAAAATTCTCAAACATTGAATGAGCTTAAAATCAACATTGTTCGTGTTATTGCTGAAATGAGAGATTTATACTAAAAATTTGTGCTCCAAAAACGAATTCTTGCGAAACTCCAAGAGGCAGCCCTCTACTTAAGAACAAAAATGCAATGAACTAGTATCTACAATAGACAAAAACCATCTTGCTATCTTATGTCGTTTTGTTTTTCTTTCAAATTATTTCAACATCCTTCATAACATACGAAAGCCAAACCTTACTATGACCGGTTTAGTTTCTAACATTTCGCCATCAGAAGTAGTTGGTAGTAGACTGACATAGAAATCAACTATACTTATTAGGGATCATGCAGGTCTGCTTTGCCATCGTGCCACATACAATGGTTCTGATGAAAAGGACGCCTTTATACAGGGTCTAATTTTTAGTATTTAATGACGAATGCTAAGAAATTCTTTCATACGAAGAATAGTTTTGCTAAATTTAGACCACGTCAGTTTGCGTTTTGAGGATTCTACAATGACTATGTCACTAGGTGGAAACGCGCTGTTAAATTATTAGCATTTTTTTATGAAAGTAAGTGAAGAAGTGTGCTAGCCAAAGTGGTGCAACGCGTCCAAAGGTCGACCCGACTATTATGTTCTCTCTAAAAGTTAGGTCCTAATGCTAGCAAAAGATTTATTTTTAAGAGTTTACTTAATTCGGAGGTTGTTTAGTTGAGTTTCATGTGCAAATAAATACATAAAGAAATAGAATGTATGTGGATGTTTTTATCTCTATGGACATTTTATAATAAAAGCAGGGACCAAAGATGCCAATTTCGTTGTGATTGAAAATAGAGTGGTTCTCACTTGATGTTGTAATGAAAGCGTTTCTTTTGATAAATTTTGTTTTTTTTAAGAACAGCTTGGGTGCAAGATTTTCCGATGTTTCCGCTAAATTTAAAGTCGATAGTTTGTTTTGTTGCGAGCAGGATATCAGGATGTACGATTAGTCATTCTAAATGCGATGCTTTTAATAATAACGAAGCAGGTGATTGATTATAAGAATTTATCCACAATTGCAGATTGGAGAAGATTTCTGGAGAAACTATTTGCGTATTGTTCTGATCTTGATTTTGTGAATATTTATTGGATACAATCGAGGAAATAGGTGAAAATAAGCTAAGCAATAGTGTTGATGGTAATATTATAGATGGAGAGGTGTTTCCACATTTTTCTCTTTATCCGTTTTCTCTATCCGTTCGTTGTATCTTTGAATGTCCAATTTTTCCGCTTATTCCGCAATCAACAGATATGTTTAAATACACAAAGTTTTAACCTTATCATCGACTGTTGCGATGACGTTCCTTAACCTATTAGAGGTAATGGATACAAAATAGCGTTTAATTCAGACAGGCTATCAGTGAGAATGAGAGTCTTCAGTTTGTTTTTGCAAGCAAGGTACACAGCTTAAGAGTAATTTTGGAACAACTTTGCTTGAACTTGTCCTGAAGCATCCACCATGGCATAGGAGATGGTAGAACATAATATTTGGAGCCATTTGTAGCTTTTCAAAACCCACGGACGTTTGACGGAATTTTTAGGGAAATTCCCTTTGGCCACGTAAAAACTGTAGTTAATGGTAACTGGTGACCTTTTGATTTTGTTGGCAATAATATTATTTTTCACATCTTCGCCAAGAATAAATTTTTTTGAGTTAAGAATCTTGGGGATGAGTCCACTTTCTACCTTATAAAGTCTGACTTGAAAAGTTTGGAAATTGTATTCAATTTTGCGTAAAATAAGCATTTTCCGAAGGTAAGCAATGATGTTAATATGCATGGCCTTTCCATGCAATGTATTGTAGTCTAGTATCACACTAGTTCAAGTGAAACTGTTTAACTGAAGACAGTGTGGTTCCAACGGTATTTATTGGCAAACGTCAGTCCGGAAAGGTTGAGTATCTGCACGTTTTCTATGGGTAAATTATTATTGCCCCTCAGCCAATGTTTCTATTGATTTTTGTACTGATTTTGTACTGAAAATTGAGCCCCTGAGGGGTTCCCCTAGATTAAAATCTCTTCCGCAATAAATTCGAGGATGTTCATTGATTTCGCACTATTTTGTTGAACGTATATATCGTCCGGGTAGAAACATTGTTCAGTTCTCAGTATAGGGCAAAAAGTTTCACTTATTTATATTGAAAGCAATCTGAAATAGTGCGACAGAGAGAGGAGACCATTGTGGAATGGCTTTGATTAGGCAAAACATTCAGCGAAATTATTGTTAACCTTGACTCTAAATGGCTTGTGAGTCATGACTGATTTCATGTAGTTGAAGAATTTGGATTTAATGGAATCCTTTTTGTCAAATGCTTTTTCGAAATCGACTGAAAGAAATGTGACATGGTGACATTTCAGTAATTGCTTTTGTTGTGACATAATTGATGTATAGAAGAGTATCGATACATCCTCCATTCCACTTCAAACGTACTTGTTGTTTCGTAATCAAGCTCTGGGATTCAACAAATCAAGCTAATGTAGACTTTACCATTTTTTGGCAATATCTTTGAGAAATAAGATAATAGAGACATGGGACGATAGTCCGATGCAACTAGACAACTAAACCTTGAAATTGAACAATTGCCGCAAGTTTCTGCGCACTGGTGAAATAGCCAGTCAAAAACGCTCTATTATATAGGCCAACTAATTCCTTTTTACTGGAATTAACCAGAGTACTGATCACTCCGGGATCCAGACCGGCTATCCTCCCTTTTGATTTAGAGAGATTGTTTTCAGGTTCTATGGCTAATATAGGATTTTCCTGGAAAACGGCATATCTGTCAATCGGAAAAGCATTTGATAGAAAAATTGCAGTTCTTCTATTTTCGATGAAGAATGTTTGAGTTTAAATTTATTTATTTGTGACGTATGTTGGATTTTACAAAAACGAAAACTCTTTGTTTTGAATAAAAATTTTGACCAGCGTTCAAGGATCATCCTTTATGTGAAGTGAAAAGACTTGTAAATATATAAAGATGGGGTTAAAATCACTTAATTTCTTTTGTTTTGTTTTTTTTTTGTTTTAAACATTAAATCAAAACCAAAAAAACCAACTATTCCCAATAATCACGTGAATAAAAAAAAAAACGAAAAAATAAATCGCTCCCTGCAACAGAAGCCAGATATCCGAATAAATCAAAATATACAAAAATCGCAGGTGAAAATGAAAACATGTACAGTTCCTTTTGAAAGTCCTTTATTTTATGATTGTTAATGATAAAATAATTAATTAATTGTATTAATAAATTTTCAAAAACAAATAAAAAATTTTTTGGCAGTTTTTATTAAACTATTTTTCATTTCAACATTTCATAATTATAAGCAATTCACCTCTGCTTGTTTATTTTCATTGTAATTATTATTAATTATTATTTGTCAGAAATCAATGAAGTATAAGTAACTGAAAGAATTGCTTATAAAGTGTTTCACGTTGCCTTGAATTCGCCATATAATTAAAATATAATTATTATTACACTGTGTAATGCTGTTCAACTCATTGACTCGCCATCTTGATGTTTTTGCGTAACTAACGTTGAATGTATACGCGGATCTGTGTTGCTCTGCCAAGGTTGGCTGTGCATAATAAATTTTTTACCTTTTACTTATTCCTCCTATTTTGAAGGTCAATTGTGCAACCGAGTTATATAAAACTTTATCAGAGAAGTAAACTAATTGACCAGGTAAGTTATATACAAACGTATATATGCGTATAAATATTTGTTTATTGTGAATGTGAATGAATATTGGGCCTTTGGCCCAATTAAGTAAATTAAAGAGTTTGTAACAAACACAGAACAAATAAACTTTCTCCTCTGGTGTACGTCCATTATCAGTTAAAAGTTGTCGTACTTCAGCGTAAACATACATAAATTTCTCAAACTTTTTTTAAGCATAAATTATATATGAAAAGTGTATGCCTTTGGTAGGTAAGTAGATGAGGAAATAATGATAAAATGTTGAACAAAAATTACGCCAATAAGAAAGATACCGTTACTCTGAATCGAATCGTGAATACTCTCTACTTTAATTTGTAAATGCATAACAATATGTACGTACCTACAATGCGTTAAAGGGTTTTAATGGAGATGTTTTTTTTTTTCTTAAACGGAAAAATTGCTATAGAAATACTAGTATCGATAAGCATCTAGGGTAAAAGAAAAAAAGATAGCACGCACATTGCAATACAAAGCTGTGAACGTTTGCTGAACAGGACTTGCAATGTGCAAGGCATAGATTCTTCAATGATAGATATTTCAATTATATATACAAATTTCTTTACTGCAGTGAATTTTTTAGGTTAGTACCTTTCTAAAATGCTCAACTTAGTTTGATTTCGCCAACAAAACAGATCAAGCTTCACTAACAAAGCCGAAAACCCTGTTATTAGAATGGGTTTCAACGATTTATTCTTACAAGGAAGAGTAGAAAGAGGGAACGAATAGCGTTGCGGGTAACCTTGTATATATTATATAAGAATCGGGTTGTCAACGGACGTTGAACTTCCATATATTGATTAAGCATTATTTTTGAATTTGAAAGGTCTTAAAAGATGGCAACTGCTATCAGGAACACATTTTCATGGTAGGCGTCGATTATTTCCCAAATCGACCTTATCCCTATAACTTTAAATATAATAAATTTCAGAGAAAAAGTGGAGCTCCCATTTTTGCTATGTCTCAAAGTACATTACAAATTGAGATGTCATTGGTCCCACCTCACTCGTAGGTTTTCCCCCATGCTAAGTAAAATGGCCAATTAATTCAAAAAATTTCAATGGAAACAGAAGTTCATGCAAAGCTTTTGATGTGCTTTAAAGGAGATTAGAAGTCGCGCGGAAAGCCTTACATCATTCTATCCATTTTTTTGGTTTTTTTTTTTTGTCTAATTTTTCTGTTATTAAAGTGTTTTCAAATAAGTTCTGTAGATTTACGCATTGCGTACGGCATGAAATATCTAAATAGTGTTCATAAAGAGCATACGACGCACTTATATTCGGTGTAGTAGGCTAAGTCAAAAAGGGAAAAACCTACGAATGAAAGTAAAATTGTAGTTTTTAAGTCCCTTTATATTTCTGTAGGATTTAATTATTGTAACAATTATGCAGCAAATTAGCTTTGATTTCCTTTTTTGAATTACTTAAGGAATAAATAAACAAAGAGAAAATGAAAATATATATCATGACTATTCCTTGCATGTGTTAGTGTTTATGTGTGCATTCAGGTTGGTGGCAAGAAAATTCTTGTTTAAATAGCACAAGTTTTGATAGGTAAGCCATTATTAGATTTTATATACTTTTGGTTCCCACTTACACACACCGCACAATACAACATAACCCTAACAATCGCACACATATTTGCACACACGTAAGAAACTTAGTTATCCAGCTGAAAAGTATAAAAGTTTTAGTTGTAGCTATTGTTGTTGTCTCTTTTTTTCAACATTATTCAGAAAGTTTACGATTTTCCCTTTGGTTTGCTTTCTTTTTTTTCTTCTTTTTTGCTTTTTTATAGTGAACTTTGAGCTATACTTACGGGGAATAATGCTAAAGAAGCAGATAGTTGTTGTATGTTGTTATTAATACTAAATTGTATGTAAGGATGTGTGCGCAAACTTGCTATTAGCCATTGGCAAATGTGTGTTAATAGCTAGAAGGAAAACTTTTTACAAAGCTAATTATCGACACTCTTGTGCTTACGCCCATGGAAAATAAAGGCGCACAAGTTAATCTAAATACACACTGCCTCAGCTAAGTGCGTGTTGTGTTATAAGTGGGGGCACAGGTGCATAACTAGCTGTATGAGTATGCGCTTGTTTAAGTAAAAATATTCATAAGTTTATCACATAGTGGTGTGGCGGGAAGACTTCATTACATTACGTAGATGTGGGTTACTGCCGGATATTGCAATTTTTTATTTTTCCATATTATAAGGAAGCTATTAAAAAAAAGGAAATTTGTTAACGTTAATGTAGTTTTCGCGTTACATGAACTCGTGCTCTCTGTTTGCGTCCGTTTAAATACTTTACGCCTTTGTCAGTAATAAGTGTAGTTACTTTACTAACAAATTTCGATCCACTAAAAGAATGATCTGAAATTGATCTACTTTCTGCAATACACAATCTCTAATGTCTTTCACTTGATAGTATTTCTATTCTGTAGAGTGTTTCAGATTGGTTTTAAGCCTCTATGGAAAAATTCTTTTTTTTTTTTTTATGATTTCATTGAATTTTCAATTTTGTTTTACTGTTGCTTTTTATTCACTTAATTGTCGAGAGCATTACTCAGACGTTAATCGGTATGAATTGTAACTTTTTGAGTGCTTAATGTGTGAGCGTGTTTTGGGAACTTATATCCAGGTAACGATGTATAATTTGCCATAAAATAAATCAAAGTTTTTTTATCAGTTTTTCTAAAGGTAAAATTGTAGGGAAATCTCCTAGAGCAATACATGTGATCGCAGATTTTTGTTATGGAAAAACTTTATGAATTAGGTATTGTTTTGCATTTTCCATGAGTTTTTTGAACAAAAAAATGTTTTCTTCTGAAAAGTTAACATTGCTAGCAATTATAAACTCTTGTTGAAGAAATTATTTTCTCGCGTTTTAATTAGAAAACCAAGTTTCTTTTTCCAAAAACAACTAATGATCAGCAATAGAACTAGAGGTGAGCGAGAAACCGCAAAGCGTTGGCTTGTTGTGCTTAGCTTCAAAGGCGGAAGAAAGTTGTATTTAAGCTCAAAAGCATGTCTGAAGAGCCATAAACTTTTCAGTCTAAATTGTTACCACTATCGAAATCCGGCGACGGAATACCACCACGAAGTAGAATATCGATATTGTCAGAAGTCATTTGCTGGCAGGACTTTTTACTACTACAGTGAATTGAAGCCAGGGACTGCTGGGTATTTAAAATCTATGGGGGAAAAGTTGCATGTGTGGATAATACGAATGCAGGAGTGATTAACACAACGTCGCGTAATGCCGACAGCCCAAAAGCATTTTAGTCTGAACTATAGGGAGCGGGGTGCCTTCTGTGGCCTGCTCCTTCCCGTCCTTCGCAACGTAGTAAAATTTGGTGAAAATGGGCAATTCTTCACACAGCTTCATATATATTAAATGTGAATCTTTGCTACATTTTAAGACACTCTGCGTGTGTTGTGATTAGCTAATTAAATGTACAAAAACCAACTTATGAAGTTGCGATGCCACTCCGGTGTCTTACCAAACGGTTAAATAAATTAAGCCAGTGTTACCCTCAAAATGCATTAGTCGAAGACGAAGTCTGTGAATTGTACGAAGAATAAAAGCTTTTGTCTGAAAGCTTAAAAGCCTAAATTCATTATTGTTAACGTATATACAAGAACGGATATGCTCAAGGAAGCTACGTCATTTTTCTAGGTTTCGATAGAAAGCGCGGTAGGCCAACTTATGTGCTTTAGGACGAATAATAACCAAATATTTATTTATATCATACTTATTTTAACTCCACAAATATTTTAATTATATTAAAATGTGATAATTTGCGTTTACATTTCGATAGCTTGATCGCTGGACTTCGGTCATGTCGAAACTAACCAAGAACTGTGGGAGAGACTCAATAGCATGACGTCGAATTGTTCGAATGTGATCAGCACAACGACGGGAAACGAGGCATTAACTGGAGGAGAAGAACACATCCTTTTCCTTCTGGATCGAATCGCTTACTAGGTAACACACCACCGACAGTAAAAAAGTACGCCATTGTCCTTTTGAACGCTAAACGCTATCGCTGCCGAATTAAGGACATTTCGATAGAACGCTGTTTGTCCGATGATCACTGACCGTATTTAAGCTAGCAGTTCTAGTTCTGACGCATTGTATGGTCGCATGTTAGGCTTTAGATTATTATTAGATTAAATTACAATATCTTTTGTTGTCCAATCGGTGGTTTCGTCAAAATAGATTTCCATTTAATGCATGATTGTTAGGATGGGAGATTTTTTAATTATAACTGGGGCACAACATACATGTCTTTCAATTTGATATGAAAATAGTTTTTGATAACAAAGAGCTAAAGTCTTATTTTCCCAAAAATTTATAAAAAATTGTATTTCCTATTATCGAAAGATAGTAAAGGGAACCTTTTTGGAAAATAAAGTTTTTTCAGAAGAGTGACACAAAAGCTTTGTGTTTGTTACTAAACCTACCCTTGACACCCTTTTCTGTAATCTGTTCAAACCAAAAATTTATAAAACCATAATAACACATTTTAATCCGAATTTCGCTCGAATGCGATTCGTACCGAAGCTCTCCTTTTTTTTAATACGATGTTTCTGATTAAATAATTGTGGCTGTATAATTTAGTTAAAAAGGTTATGATGGGGGACAGAGGTTACCTTAATGAAAACTTGCTTTATTTGTTGTGTTGTTAACAAAGCGATAATGATTTGCTGCCGTTCCAAAAAGAAAAAGTATAGTCCGACGTCGTGGAAACGTTGTGTGTTGTTTACGGTAATTAATAACATTTTTTTTTTAACATTTAAAACAAACTGAATCTATATAATTGTTTTACAGGTCCATTTTGTATAACAGATTTTTTTTTTGTAAATCGAAAACAACAATCAACGTAATTTTCTTTTTAGATGATATTAATAACACATTAAGAGCAAAATGCACAAAAATATAAATTTTATCATAAAATAAGTTAAAATAAAAAGATATACATCTAAATCTAAAAAATATATATATATAAATATATATATATAACAAAGAAAAAGAAATTATTCCACTGAAAAGATATACTTGAAGATATGAAAATGAACAATAAGAAAAATATATTGGTATGTATTAAAATTTTGTTTTGAAAAATTTTATATCAAAAAGAGTGGAGAATGTGCAAGGTCAACATGAAGATCGCTCAATCTATAGATTTCGTCGCATCATACTAGGAAGCTGGCTCTATGAAATCTACAAAAAATAGTGTATTTCACTACATTTTAATTCTCCATCTATTCGTAAGCTTACAGGTCATAAAAAAAGAAAAGCGATAAGTGAAATCAAAAAGGCGATTTGAACACAGACGAGTTAATTCGCTCCAAGAATAAATGACTTATAATATCTTTTTCCTCATGAAGACTTCATTCAACACTTCATTAATCTTTAATATAATAATAAATGCACTATGGAAGACAAACGCTACAGAATGTCATTTTTGATTGTACACATACAAGGTGGATATGTCTATATACTTTTCATAATAGTTGCAAATCGCTGCCCACCTTTTAGTTTACCTGGGGATCTGTATCATCCAGAAATTTGGGTTTCCTTTGATTACAGGCACTATGGCTCGCTAAATCACTCTTACGTGTCAAATCCAACTTCCTCAAACAAACAATATGATGTTAATAAAACAAATATTTTACTGCTTAAGTCTCATCTTTCACATTGTGCGCTGATTTTCTGCAGGGAATATTGAAACCCTACTTTCATTCTTCTATAATGTATCCAACCTAGTTATTTATTCATCCGTTTCAATCAGACAACCTAGCCTTCGAAGCAATTGCTCGCCATGGTTCAAAAAATTTGTGAAAAGTAGGCCTGCTTACGAGTGAGTATCTTGTCTATTCTGCTGCAATGCATAGATTTAATTATCGCAACCACCAAAGTTACTGCACATACCTTCAGTTGATAAAATTCTCACTGCTTACCAATCCCAAATGTGTTTATAAGTTTATAAGTTGTTAACTCGAAAAGAAAAATCTATATATATTCAAGACCTCTGGCGATATTGAAACCTCAAATCGTTTCGCTGGTCATGATGAGCTATTCGATGTCATCTCAAAGATTTTTATTCAGTCTTTGAAGTCAGTTGTTTTCCTTTTGTGATGGAAGAGTATTTTGCTTACACAATGTGGAAGCAGACATCACGTTGAGAACTATAGACGCATTGCCAAGTTAAGTCCTAGATTGTTTGAGAAAAATGTCGAAGTAAGGTTTGACTTAGTTAACCATAACTTATTGACGTTAAAACTCCAGGCCTCTGGCTTCTCTTTGTACTTATTGGATTTGATAAACTCTTATCTTCATAACAAATCATTCGGTTTCTGTTTAGCTTCATCGCTTCGGATCCCGTGACGTCTGGCGTCCTTCAAAGCAGCCACTCATAGGCCCTTTTATTTATTCTCCACATTAATGATTTCGCCTCGATGGTTAAATTCAGCAAACGTATCAGCTTCAAATTGACTTAAATGAGTTGCTTACATGGTGATTTTTAAATTTTATGAAATAAAATATAAAAAAACTGCAAAAAACTTTCTCACTCAAGAGGGAAATCATTCAATACTGCTTCACACAAATTGGAAAACGTTAATCGATATAGAGCTTCTATTCGACCAAAGATTATATTTTAGTTTGAACACTGAGTTGCCTGTAAGTAAAACTAGGTCGGCACCAGGTTTCATTTGGAGTTGGTCCAAAGTTTAACACACACACACATGTTGCACATGTGCTTAGATAGACCAATACTTGAATATGCCTCTGTGTTGTGTGGTCTCCTTCCTATAGGTGTTATGTAGATTCAATTGAATCCATTCAAAAGCAATTGTTACTGTTTGTCGCTTAGGAATTTGGGTTGTGCCCCCTTGTCTCTCTGTCTCTATGGTTCAGCCACATTACTTGGTAAGATAAAATTTAATATCCCGGATCGCTTCTCTGGGAACTTTATTTTCATAACGCTTAGTCAATGTAAATATAATTACGAGGTTTTCAATCCGCTTAGAGTCGTACGCACAAACCTAAATGGTATCTTCCGCTTAATCGCAATCTTTTGTTAATAGACACTGTGAAAGTTGAAACAATTTGAAATTAAAATTATGGTTGTTGCATGGACCTTTTTCAAAAATTGTGTTCCCAGAAAAATCCTTTTAGATTTCGGACATACGTTATGGGCACGCTTTTCGATCGCAATAAATTTTATATTATTTCTTATTAGCGTTTACTTCCAGTACCACAGAAACTCCCTTTCATCTTCAAATATTATGTTGTCCTAGTTTAATGGTTTTTTGTTTAAAAGTGCCGCTTTTGCGGAATCAAGAGCTTTACACATTGCGAATAGCGAAGTGGCAAGGAAAATGTTAAGGACATTTATAATTAAAGGGCTAAATTCCTAACCGACACTAAAACCTTCATTTCAAACTGTTCATTATTTCTCAGAAGCTGTCGAACCTCTTACAACCTCCCCCCCCCCCCCCCCAAACCATTTATTAAACGGTCGTCTTTGTAAAGCTCCGCTGGCATATTTTGGTTTGGCGCATGTAAACTTTCAAAGGTGCTGCATTATTTTTGCTTGCCCCGTTCTTTAAGACTTCAAAAGTGACAAAAATTAATATATCCTGCAGGCGTTTCAACGCTAAAGCGAGAAAAGCGTAATGGAATTCAAACCGTCTCAACTCTTCAAAGTACAAAAGAAAAAGAGATGAATGCAACTTCGAGATTGTTTGTGTTCCTCCTTCATATGTTGGATCAAAATTCGGTAGCACATTTCATCTAAAGAACCTACTTAATCTGAAATTGGAGTAATTTCTTATCTTTCGTTCAGACTACTTTTTTATTTCCAGTCCAATGCTCGCGTCGATATATTTTTCGATCGCCATCGTTTGCTTCACCGACAGAGTTCTCCATCCTTCAAGCTCGACGATAAATTTAATCTCTTCATACAATTGGACAAAGATATTACTGATATAAGTATATGGCATAGAGCCGAACCTATAGTTGGAGTGCTTAAACTTCGCTCCGTCAGATTTGAATTCTCTTTTACCTTTTTAGTTATGAACTATATTTAGTAAAAGTTTACCATAATTTAATTAAACATTTGTATATAATGACACCGCTGGAGTTTCCTGTGGTCTATTATAGAAAATATTTGGTTAAAATGCAACAAACGTCCAAAAAAAGACTAAAAAAATTAGAAAAAAAGGCTAAAAAGTTATATTTTGTACAACAGTTTAACCATAATTAAAATAAACATTTGGGTTTTATAACACTTCTGAACTACTTATTGAAATAGAAATAACAAG
Organism: Glossina morsitans morsitans; assembly: GCA_001077435.1. Classification (NCBI taxonomy): domain Eukaryota; kingdom Metazoa; phylum Arthropoda; class Insecta; order Diptera; family Glossinidae; genus Glossina; species Glossina morsitans. Next base: position 13,446 of record CCAG010012202.1, read on the forward strand.
GAAGGCCCCTCTTCATTTTAAGCCGAACACTGGGTACTCATCATTTCAGATCAATTTGATGCTAGTTTTGTTAAAACTAAAACAAGGCAAAGAGGATCGGAATATGGGAGTTCAAAAACTCAGGGACCTTCATATTTTTTACTATGTACTCTTTCTTCTATTCGGTCCGGTTTTCTAGAAATCTTTTCTGCTATTTGCACATTTTGGCTGCACAGTATTTCGAAGTTTCTACCAATTGTGCTCTTTTTAAGACGGAAGCGATTGTCGATTAACATGTACTTTAACCTGTCGTCAGTGCGCTCCTAGAAATTACGGCAACTTGCGCAGCTATAGAAAGAAACCCAAGTCGTCCATAACACAATTGAGGCAGGATATGTAGACGTTCTGAGACTTTGACTAATATGCGTACACGCGGAACATTACGATGAAAAGGAAAGGAACATTACGATGAAAGAGACAGTTAATTCGAAAACTATAAGCATACATATTTTACGCAGTGTCTTTTGCATAGATATTACAAACGGAAAGACAAAAGTTATGCCCCGATTACGAATGTAGAAAATACTAAAATATTTATAAAAAACTAATGACCACATAAAATGTTTTTTAGAGTTTATTTGAACACTGATTCCTATATAAGTATTGCGACTTATAATTAGAATGAGAGAAAAGAGTGGGCAAAGCATGTAGATTGAAAAAAGGTATATGTGTAAATAAGCGCGCCATCATTGTGACCTCAATGCTTGGCGTTTATGCCTGTATTTGTCTCATTAAATAGCCAAATGTGTGAAAGCTTAATAATGGTCAAAAATGTTAATAATATTGAGTTCATGTATGTATATGAATGTATACATATAGGCGCATGCATACGCATGCATATATACATTCTCATAATTGTGTGTGGATGTCTGCACATAATTATGGAAACACCATAATTAACACCATAATGCAATATTGGCTGCAATTATTTATTTGTATCAAATTGTAAACCTTATACAATATTGGTTTATTTATGCAATTGTTTGTAGTTATGCGTTCGTGTGCTTGCTGCATTGGTTTATTAATGATACAAAATTTTCAATTAGAACCCAACCGCAGGAATAGTGCTTTACGCCCATTTGAATGAATGTGAAAAAAAAAGAAATTATGCTATGCATAATTTTAAATGAAATGTTTAGAAATGTATGCGAAATGCTTTTATAGTACTTCAACTCACACTTATCCATGTATAATAGGATATAAGTTTTCTTTGAACTGTTCTTCAAATTCTTTTTGATGCCAAAAAATCGTGTGGCCGTATCGTTCTGCGATACCACATTATTTTCAACTCGAACAGTATTTTTGCCTAAGCTTGCAGTTAAATAACTTAAGAGCGGTTAAAGAAGTTCTGTTAGACATTTTTCTACTTCTTTGAAAGTTCAAGTCAAGTCTGTTACAACTTTTAATAGCGTATTACCTTTGATGTGCCATAGCTAATATGCGCTCTTATTACTTTTACGAGTGAACGGGTGCTTGATCAAAGAAAAATACTTCCTCGTTAACACATTAAGCAGCAAAAATTTATGGATCATTAACGTCCTATTTAATGTAATGTGTTGTAACGTAAATCCGCCTTTTAAGAATTTTACGTTATTTATTCAACTTCTTTTTGAAATAAGTTCATACCGCTGAATTGTGATTTGTAGGTTTTATTTTCGAAATTAGAAAATCCATTCACAATTTATTTGCAAAAATTTACATTCGCAACGCTTTAATTCGCCTCGATATCACGATTCGGCTCTCTGGACTCAACTAATTTTGCCTTCTGCAAAGGTGCCGCTTACATACCTTGTTGTAAGCACATTACCAGCTGCATGAGGCAGGTAAAGCGACATAATTGTGCCTTCGTGTTTTCCTTTCTCTGAAATTTTGTGTCTTGGAAAGTCTTGAAAAAAAAAACTAAATAATAAGTTATAGGGAATAAAGTCTTCGCTGGGGGCATAGCGGTGGTGTCGTGCGCTGCTGACCTTTACGCCATTAAAAAGGCCAGTATGTGTTCATACCGGTTTTGTTGGTTGTCGTCGATCATTTCTCGAAGATGTTGTTGAAGCGTTCGATTAAACGTTTCGACCGTTCCATCAGACTAAGGATGTAATGGAGTTCTTCTGGTTTTATGATTGCCCCACATTTGGCAAACCTCCTGGAAGATTAAGGACTCGAAGTTTCTCCCTTAATCCGAATGCAACTCGATGGGAGCGCCAAACCGCGTAATCCAATTATTTATAAATAATCGATTATTATCTTTGCCTCTTGATTTGGTAAGGCATGCAGTTTCTACCTCTTACCGGGCCGAGAAAGGCCCAGCAATACCCATTGCAATTCTCTCGAAAGGTTCTCCCACGTTATACTGCTGCATGCGCCCTCGCGGCTTACTTTTCTGACCTTTCGTTTTGCTGCATTGGCCACAGCTGCACATTCATGCAGCTTCGTTTGTGGTTTCCCGAGGTCTTGCTTGTGGGACCATCTTGGAGCTTTTTCTTGGTATTGATGATCTATCACATATTCGGCTTTTTGTCATCACCCTATAATATCCCCTTTGTGAATTTTTTTTGTATCGCTGGTGTGGTTCAATATCCGTACTGGCGAGATAAGCGGTTTCCCAATAAATGACTGCTAATTATTGTCAATCTTTTCGCATATCGCCGACTGCATGACATAGGTAAAGGGTCATAGTTGTGTTCTTGATTTTTCCTTCCTCTGCAACTTTGTTTCTTGGAAAAAAGACTAGTTTTCATAAAAACCTAAATAATAAATTATGCGATTTTTGTAACAATACATATAAGAACACAGCTGGGCCAGCCTCTGGTAATTAATACAAATAAATTCAGAAAGAAATGGTGGATCAATTGAATTATCTGTAATGGAACCGCTCATGGAAATTTGTTTTAAATTAATGTACTTCATGTTTGCGAACCGCATGTGCAGCTTTACCTTTTCTTATAGTTTAAAATAATTGTGGTAAGCATATATTAAATATGTGTAAGAAAAAAACTCAACAGCCGCAAGGATTTTCATTACACCGGTCGATTCAAAAGCATTATCTGAATCGAATTAAGTTCGTTTATTTTTTATGGAAGAAAAGATCATAAGCCTAATATGTTGAAATTTAACCCATTAAAACGGACTTTTCCCTTGTAATCGTGGTAACTACAAGTATTTCTTCATAAGAGGGAAACGCCATCTAAGGCAAGAAAATTTTTCGCGATGTGTATGATAACTCTCAAAATCACTGCTAAAGGTCACAATGTAATTTCTTGCCAATCGAATAACGCAGTTTCGTTCCAGTTACCGTCAGTAAAGTTTCTGTAGTGGTTATTTTGTGGGATGCACTTTATGAACATGGCCTGTTTCCTGTTCATGTTTCAAGTGGAGAAGGTACGCCTTAAAATGGCCAGGTTCCATGAGTAACTGGGTTGAACAGGAATGAACTTTACCTGATTTCCGCAAACAGTAATCTTCTATATCTGGACTCAAATGATGTGTTAAATTTTTTTTTTTGCAGCAACTCCCATCAGATTTGCTTTGTGTTGTGCCTAACTTCTTTTCTCTGGCAAGACGGCGCTTCTCCCTTGAGTTGGCTCTACATCCGCAAGGACTTAATGGACCTAGTAAAAAGAAATGCGTTTTAAATGGCCCAAAATAAAATAATATTCTAATAAGGTTTGATTGACGCGACGAAAATTTTTCCAAAAAAGCGATATGCCATAAAATTAACTGTGCTAAGTTTAGATTACACATGTACAAAACCATGCAAACGTCTCCTTACTCATAGAAAGTAAGTCTTTATGCGAAAGCAAAGTCTAATTTTTAGTGTTCTATGACGAGAATAAGCGTAGAATTGTAGAAGAAGAAGACTATGACGGGTACAATATAATATAGTCGAGTCCGGCCGACTATAACTTTTCCACTTGTTTACTTATTTTTTTGCGATTTTCTTAAGAGTAGAAATTTTTTTGTCTGAAAGTCTTAAGGCTATGAGAAGTGTAAAATATTCAAAATTATTCGAGATATTTGGTAAAAAACTGTTTTTCGAGTAATATTTCCCCTTAAGGTGTGAAAAAATGCTTACATGTAAATATGTGCTCTTTCTGTCTATCCATCTTTCAGTCTGTCATTCAATGAATCATAATTATGTGTGTATGATGCGAACAGTAAGTGTGCGTGTTTTGAATTGTTTATAACTTATTTTGACTGTTCTCTGACCACTCACACATTGCCCGTATAAGATCATTAAGGGCCGTGCCACACAACGGCAAACAAACGCAGACCTTAATATATGACCTTAAAAGCAAACATTAATACCAAGAGTTTTGCGATAAGTACATGTGTGCGTAAACGTATGGCAGAGAAAAAAACGCTCGAAGAATTTTAATAATTTCAATCAGTATTCTTAACCAAACTAATAGAAGTTCCCGTTCCTTCATAAGCAAAAACAAGTGAAAATTGAAACAAGTAAGAAACTCATAATCGGTTTAAGTTGAATCTTGCATACCCTGCAACAAACAAAATTTCTATCCAAAAATTTAAAAAAATGTGTTTCGTAATTTTCGACTTTTCTTGTGATTACTTTTTCTCGGTTATTGAAATGAACTAAAAATATGTATGTGCACATTTTAGGATTTAGACGGCTGTAACAAGCACACATAAATGTACTCACCGAATTCACTCAGGCTTTTGAGAAATTTTTAGATGATCTACACTTAACGTACTACCATAGCTTTAACACTGGTTTTGAATATGTTCCATATGTTTTCATTGCAGGTGTGGATAGGCTTTCGAAGTGTTCGACTTAAGGTATTCATGAAAATCAAGATTGTTTGTCAGTATATTTATGAAGTTCTTCCTTTGGAGTGAATTCTAGAATTTTTGAATCTAGTGCCGTCCGCTATATATGAAGGTTAGAGTTTATGTATATATTTTTATATAAAATATATTTTGTAGGCGATAATTAATTGACGAAAATGCACTGAAAATTTCATTTCACATTTTAACCCTTGACAAAACCGCTTTGTAAGCAAGTTAAGTTGCACTTTCAAACTTGGTGTGTGGAATTGAGGGAAAGGGATTGTCGGTCTTGTCTTTCTCGTTGCTTTCAATTTTCGAGCCGTATTGCCGAGAGACATATGGCTAAGCGGACTTTAAATTTAGCTTGGAGCAAGTTTCTATATATTCTTTGAGTAACTAAAAAAGAGCGACTAAAAAAGATGTGGCGAACAGAATATACCGTCGAGTACTTATAATGTAAACCAAAACGAAAAAAAGAAGGGAAATGCGTGCCTAGAAAACAAAATTTATTGACAATAAGCAAAAATAAAAGTAAAATAATACAATTTAAGAAAGCTTAGCTCGTAGCTTCTGAAGAAACAACGGCCACATAATCATATGATATATGAGTGCCAGTATATGATGATAAAAAATCTATATTTATTTACTTAAATTTTATTTAACGTAAATCTTTTGTACATTTACGCATCAAAATGTATTAAAGTTCATCTTCTTGATCTTCTAATACAATTAAAAAGTTTGGGAAAACCAATCAAGCATTTTACTTAATAACTACTATAGAATAGAAGAAGAAACCTACAATTAGAGAGAAATTCTGTTAAACTTTTTCATAGCTAGTAACTTGGAAAATGAATGAAATTAAGTTGTAATAGAAGCAGACAAACGAACGAGCACGGAAACGGGCAGATAACAACAGATAGAGAAAAATCCATGAATAGCTAAATCTTAATTTAAAATTTTCCTGTTACCTTTTGCTATATTAAAAGTTGTAAATCACAGCAGCTGCACACAAAAGTACTTCGTCACAATAACAACAACAATAATAACAACGAGAATAAACAGCTAAAGAAAAACTTTGCAAAAGTTTTAAGAATGAAAAATTTTCTTCTCTTTTTTTGTCAGTGAATCTAAATTGCAACTAATGAATAACATTAATCTACTAAGATTGCATACAACATGCAGTAGAGGTTCTTCTTTTTTTCTCTTTGTTTTCTATTAAACAGAAAATTCATATAAATTAAATTAAGTTTAATTAAGAACAGATGATATCAATCGGAGATATTAGTCAACTTTCACTCTTTGTCACAAGACTAGCTTACAGTTAATGATAAATAACGTTAGAGCACTACTCAGATGGTGATTATTTTAAGCTCACATTTTTGAATACATTCACATCATCCATAATTATTTAACAGTTTTCGTCTGCGTAGGATCATTGCAGAGCCCTTCACATGCATTCATAATTAATAATTGGTTTCTATTAGATAGGATGACCGCAAAATTAGCAACAACTTCGGTTTAAACAGTCGTCAATTCGTAATGTGTTCTATTTGGTCTTCAGAAATTAAGTTCGACATTTGGTATTATTTTTTATTGCAATTTATTATGGTTGAATCACAATTGCGCTATTTTTGCCAAAGTCTGCTCGGAAAGATTTTGGCCTGGGAATGGTTTGTTGCCTAAAGAAAGTAACCTTTCGAAATTGGGTTAAGAGTTACACTTAATAACGTTAGTAGGAATGTACGCGTGGCCTAAATCATTGTATTCGCATCCTCTCCAAATGTCGACAGACATGCAAAAACTCAAATATCTATTGAGAGAGAAAAAAAAAATGTAATTCTCGACTTCACGGAGAGACGGAAGAACTGGCTGATTCAGGTTTGAAAGCTGAATGAGAAACAGTTTTCGTAATTTTCTCACTTTTTTCATTTTTTGGTTAATAATTAATTATGCACGTATGAATTTATTTAATTTTTGTACGTTAAATTTACACGAATGTACTATGCAACACTCAGAAAGATATCACGGGTCACAAAATTGCTGTGAAAAATTTTGATGTGTTGATGTTTTCAAGCGTTTCCTATATAAGCCTTTCTACGATAAGCAAGCCTTTTATTTGACAGTAAAGAATGGTCTACAATAGTATCTTGGCTTAGAAATTAACCACCGAATTTGAACCACTCCATTTTTTAGAGCCCATCCCGCGTAAGGGTACTCACGAAGAGTAAGCCTTTATCTGAAAACGTTATCTAAATTTTAATTAGTCAGCCATTGACAAAAAAATTAATTTGATTTGCACGTCAGTTCACATTTTCGGGGATTGCCTTGATGGCCTGCTCTTGCTTGGGAACAAAGTGTACCTTTTGGTACTTTATCACGAAAATAAATGAAGAATAGTAACATAACGTTTTAATTTGTTTTAATTATTTTCGAAAAATTTTGTGGCTTTATAAACGTATACCACTTATCACTAAGCGACACGAGCATCAAATAAGTGACATTCATCGTTCTCTTATAGTCGTGGCCTAAAAATTCTTAGAATTTATTTTGCATAATATACTTTTGATTAACTAATTGATTGTTTAATTAAACTCAATAGCTTTCATATCAGATAATCACTGTTTGTACTGCTCTCGTTTCTCTCCCCCTCTTTTTTCCTTTGTCAGTGTTAGTGCACTTAGCCATGTTCGGAGCAACCACAAAAAATTTATTCGAATATTATTTATGTAACCACATCAAATCAAAATAAATCCATAGATATAGGATCATGTAGGCAGGTATTTACGTATTTATGAATGAATATGTATACACATATATATACATATATATATATATTTAATGAGTAAATGCAGAAATTAATTAAGCTTTAACAAAATCATATTAAAACAGCCGTCTCTTTCACCCGTTCATTTCCAATAGTTTGTAACTCGCAAATGATTTAAAGACCGCACGGATTGAGGTTTCTGTCAACACATGTAACATGTGGCTAATTTAGGTATAAACGCTACAAATTTACAAACACACAATCATACATATGCGTTTATTGAAATACACGTTTTCATTACTAATTATTATAATGAATTAAAAGCGAATAAAACATAAAATATTAATTAATAGAAAAGTTTCACTTTAATTAACTTACGGCTGACAACTGTCACGAAATGTGATGCGATATTTTCAACATGAAAAACGTCTCCGCAGAGAAGGTTAAACAACTAATATGTTAATCCTGTGAGGATAGCGAGCTTTGAATTTTCAATATGTCTGGTGACGCCCTTTGACAAGAAAATTCTTGTGTCTGCACTAATCCATGTTTACTCGTTCGCTGTCAGATTTCAAAGAAAGGATAAAATTTAATTCACTTTGTTCGATAATAATTGCTATTGGAGTCCTTTGTAATCTTTAATCTTTGCTGGCAAACATTATAATCGTATATAATAACTTCAATGAATAGACCGAGGCAAACATAATCTGTTGCTCAATCGAAAGAAGTGGACTCGGATGGGGCACTATTTTGCTGTTCATCAGATCATAAAGAGCCTACAATATCAAACGAGAATAGTGAAAGTAAAGAAGGCACTTCGACGTAAAGATTTTAAAGATTTCTAAGACAAAGAAAAAGAATGCAAGTTCCAAGTTTTTTCTTCTTCCGTTTTTTTTCTTTCTATTTATCTATCGTGAGCAATAGAGAAGGATATCTCCAAAAATATCTCCAAAAATAACAACATTTTTAATATTAAGAGAATACACCTCTTATGTTCGAAGCGAAGACCCAAGAGTCGCAATACCTATCACCTGGTTTTGGCAAAGTGAGAACAAAGACCACTTTATCTTCGGTCATCTTTTATGACCGAGACGTTGAACGAAATAGCAGCACTGCCGTGTAATGTCGCAACGCGTAATCCCGCTATGATGAAGCAAGGAATCGATTTGGAAGTCCTCTCTTTAAGAACTACAGTCTTAAGTGGCTTATCTACACGGTCTAAAATACTTCGAGCAGGAAAAAAATATGTAGTTCTATATTTTTTCAAAGTATGAAAACGATCTGTGAGATAAATCCACTTTCTTACGCCAATTCGCAGCCTCTTATATAGAAAATTGTTACTTACAGTGTATAAGCACTGGATTATCAAGTAGTGGAACTTTTCTCTTTGATGGATTTTACTAAATAATAATTGAGAATAATGGAGATTTATGCTCCGAGACATCCTCTGTTCGTAAGATTTCCGATATTTTGGGATATAAGTTGTAGCTATCTGTACTTAAATCCTTGGTCTGCGGCAAATGATTTGGTCAACCTATACCGATTTAACAATGACTACAGTTGTAGTTATTTGTATATAAGAGAAATAACGATTTGTGCGATAAGTGCCTGGAAACCTGTTAATGGCCAAGTTTTTCTGTTTTGGTTTACCTGCACTTTAAAATTGCTTTTATATTCAATCTATATTTAAATAAAAAAAATTTTAATTTTCTATTTTGTAAAAGTTTATAAACGAAAATTATTTGTGTTTTCATTTTAGTTTTTACAGCTTCGTAATCATAACTTTTACTATATATAGTCTACACCTTCTTTTCCAGTACTTTTCTGTGAAGTTAGTTAACACCTACTAATACACATATGTTTTGTTAGCTTTTCTCCTTCTTTTTTTATATTAATATACGTATTTTGTTTGCGAGCATAGCGCACAAAAAGGCATGTTCTCTATTAAACTTTATCCATTAACTTAATGCTACATTGAGCATTATAACGTACAGATAAAAAGGGGCACAAACACACGTATACAAACATACATACATACATACATACACATATATACATATATATATATATGTATATATATATATATATATATATATATATATATATATATATATATATACGGTACTTAAGCTATTAGGTGTACTCGTATGTGTAACTATATCCGTGATATATATATGCATGAAACAGGATCTTTTTACATTGCACTAAACGATTATACAACTTTTCAGGTATTACTAGAAGAGTTTAGCAACAAATACTTATATATGTACGTATATCTGCTTATGCTGTGCTAAGTTTTAATCTGCTTCACAACGATTGGCATTAAAGAAAGAAAAAAAGAGTAAAAGTGCGTCGATGTCTTTATTTCATACACATATGGAAAAGTTCTAATAATTATCACCTTCTGCTAAAACCTGGATTGTGAAAACAATTAACGAACAGGACAGGAGCGTGGGCGACCTATGTTTTTATTGCGGTTTCGCTTTAGTTGTGGGCGTGTCAGTCGGCCCAAATATCTTACTTAACTTATCCCACAATACACTTATGCTTGATTGCAAATCAACATCACTTGTGGATTATATATAGGTAACAATAGATGGAAGGCAATGTCGACCTAACGTATCTCCTATAGATGGCGTGTATTTTAATGTGTTATAAACTCTATTGCAAACCTAATAAACTTATAGGCTAGGGTGTCTTGATATAAAAAGACAGGTAGTGGTGAAAATGATTACCATCACCTTTTGGTGTTTATACGATCATTATACATGTGTCTATAAAATACGCACACAAACATTTACATTCGGAACCATATGTATATTTATTAGAGCACACGGAGTGTTTTTTATAGCAGTCTACAGAAATAAAAAGTTTTCTGTCACTATTACGGTTGTAACAATACGTACGCATATGCCAACGTTCACAGGACGATGTGATTACTTTGTATTTGTGGTAAGGCAGTGTCATTATTGTTTCCTTAGTAATGATTTCATTAAACAAGAATAATAATGACCAGTTATGTCTTGAAAGAATAGTACTTTTGTCTTCTTCGTTTCTTTTCCTTTTCCTTAATAGCTATTATTTTTCTCATTATAGAATTCCAAGTACTTTCCTACAGATGCCCATATAACTGCTAGTAACATTGAAAACATTTTTAGAAACATAAATAAATTATTAAATTTTGAAGTTCTACTAACACACTTTTTAGTGTTACATTTACTGGATGTCCCAAGGTAATGTAGCCTACTCAAAGACGTCAGGAATGAAAGAAAAAAATGCAGCAGTTTTTAATGCATTATTAAAGTGAGATACAAAGAAGAGAAGAAAGAGATTAAAACAAAACATATATTCCTTAATTAATTAATAACAATGGATACCCTCAGGAACATGCACTAATAGAAACACTTCGATTTAGGGACAATATTTGCAGTGAGTCCATGAACTTGGATCCGCTGAATGCTCAAGACTTTTTTTAACTTTCCATATACCTTAACTCTTTCGGCGGAATTTGCCAAGGCTAGTCGATCGAACTGTTTGTAAGTACGTACCGCATTTCTCCTTTAGCTCCGTTGGTTGCTTGTCGGCTATTAAGATGTTCGCGAAAAAGTTAAATAAGTCGGTGGTAGGTGAAAGCACAGCAATTAAATTTTTCTTGCAACAGCTGCTCGATCTTATTAAACAGATCGACCTAAACCTCGTTTTTTAATGCAAAAACGAAAAAAAAAAAAACGGAAAAAGAGAGGATATTTATTTTTCTTATATCTACATACACACACAGCTTACGTTTTTAATCGCAGAGACCTTATGCACAGTAGACTGTTGTGAAATCAGTTTCTGACATTATATGACACTTGTATTAAGAATTTTGACACATAATCTGTCAAGAGTTTTTTAAATATACAACGTTTGTTTATATTTTATAGTATAAATGTACACAACAAATCATTTCAGTTATCACGATTGCCACATGTGTCGATACGCTTGCTTATTTACATATTCGCAGGCAAATAAATGCATGCAAGAGGCGTGCTTTCTCTTTTATTTCGTTTTATTTAGTCTCCACGATGTATGCGCACACATACACACATACACACGTACATGAGTTGTATGATTATTTGTTTGTTAAACATTTATTATTGTTCGTATTAATAAATACATAAATAAATCATTCATATAAACATATTTTTGTTATTTTAATAAACTTTTATGAACAAATTCAATGAGAAAAATCCAGTCCATCTCTTAGTGAATCTTAAACGCTCTATAAGGTTAATCTCCTATCGGCTCTGCTATAAGTGTTCGTAGGGCAATTTCCCAATCTATGACTTTTAACTAAAATGCCAAGAACAATATATTATATATATATATACATAACATAACTAAATTTTTAATTCTTCCGAACTAAAACAATGATACACCAATAGTTGTATAGAAGACCTGGGAAAATATGTTGGGTTTATCATATATTTTCCTTTTTTTTGTTTTGCACATAAGAGAATTCCGAGAGGAAACGAATGGAAGCACAAATAAATATAGTAACGTGAGTTGGTGACCACGTGGTATCTCTAAGTAATATTTTTAGGTGTCAAAAATGATGAAAAACAAGACCGTCCTTGATGGTCGCTCACCTAAATGTTTTCAAGAATGAAGCAAAAATTTAAAAAAAAGGGACATTGCAGGCGAACAGAACACCCAAGCAGTTTACAGAAAAAACAAATGAATTTGGGATTCACACTGCTCGTCAAGCATGGGCTTTCGTTAGATCTCTACCAAATGAGATAAGAATGCTACTTCTATCTATCACTGTTTAATGGCGCATCTTATTTTTCACCACAGGCTTTGGTCCGCGTGCCCCATAAGATATTTCTTGAAATTACTTTTGTTCCGAGAACTTAGTATTCTATGGATATTAGTATGTTTAACATTTTCCCTAACAATGACTCATATCCCAACTCAAGACAATGAGCTTTCATTGGATAAGATTAATACTTGAATGCTTTGCAAACTAACGTCCTTTTCTCACATGCAAACCAGAAAATGACTTATCGTCAATGTTTTAGTTTTCTAACTAAGTTTGCAAGTGTATAGCTCGAAAAGAATTTCCGAGTGGGAGAGAATGTATTGGATTGAATTGAATGCAATGAATATTGAATTTTTTAGACAAAAGGGAAACAATTAGAACAAACGACTATATTTGGCTTAAATTCGCGTCGCAATCTAGAGGTAAACACATAAAAGCATAAGAATAACTGAAAAATTGCTTAAGAAGAAAGTGAAAGCATACTGGCTCTACGATTATTGGGTATATACCTTTATAAAGTAAAAAGAAGTTTAGACCCAGAAGCTTGTACTCTTTGCTTCTCATATTTGGTTAAGGCAAACAGTGGAATCGCCTCCGAAGGTTATCATTGAATGGACATTCTACAAGCATCTTACCAGTCTTTATTTAGATTGCTAGAACTTTAACTTTAGTCTACACGATAGAAGAATACGCGTTCACGTTGAGTTGAAGCAGACTTGGAAAAATAAAAGTTACCAAGATTGGTATAAACTTTCGCTAGTAATGAATTCGACGATATAAAATTACCACCGTGAGCAAGCAAACACCTTTTTGTGGGGTATGTCGCCGACAAAATGTTATTTTCACAAGACGTTGGCCTAAGCCAAGGAATCATTGTTGAAATTAACTTCAGCGGAGAGTCGTTAAGGAAGTACTCCGTACCGTCAACGCTCTATATTATACCATAAGTTATACCATCAAGCAATTGCACTTGTTTTTAGTTACGAATTTAGTTAAAATAATCTCGAATCATTTGACAAAAAAAGTGTTCTTCGTACCTGAATGCTTATGAACACATTTGTTCGTTCGGTTAGCGGACGCAAATGTGGAAAGTAAGAGTTTTTTATACATTGATTTTATTGATTTCTAAAGTAGTGCGTATGATGTGAGAAGTTTATAGTTACAAAATTTTTGTATACCTTGCCATTGGTTGGATTGGTTATAGACAATAAAGTAAATAAAATTATTCAATATTTATGCCATTAAAACGACTGTCGTTACATGAACCCCGATGATTTTTGAATTGTGAAAGTTCGCGACAATGCACTCACATTTAAATAGATTTAATTTATTGAAAATTTAAATTAAGTGCAGTGCCACACACACTTGCGACACACGATTTTATTGCTGTTTGCCTAAATGGTTGTTGCTGCACATACTTATAATGTGCAGATATCGGGGCATATTATTGTTTTGGCTGATAAGCACGTTTAGCTCAGCAGATAATTAACATTTTCATATAAATAAACATTGATGTTTGATAAAGCAGGCTATTCATACTTTTGTGTTAGTTTCCTGATAAAGTAATTGTAGGTGAATATGGTTGCGTGGACGCTTTTAAATCCTACTATCAGTTAAAGCAGATTAAAGGCGACATTTTATTTAGATAATGACATCGCGAATTATTTAAGTGTTATTTACTAAAATTCTATTATGGAATTAATTTAAAACTAAACAAGCATCCAGGTTGGGCAGAATTTTTAATACGAATAACTAGCAATATAGGGTGAGTATCCATCCATCCATCCATAAATCATTTCTATTTTGGATAAACTTATTTTTTTTGGGAATGTTGGGTTGGTTTGGCTAATTATTCAATGTAATCTGACGAGAGCGATAAGCAGAAACGGGAGATAAAATGCTGAACTAACGACGCAAATACGCAAGTAAGAAAATTAAATCTTTTATACTCATCACTGTTTACCCTAAAAAAAGCAAAAGAAGCAAAAGAAGAAAATTCTCATTTCTCTCTCTATAATAGGGAGCGGGTGCAGTTCATTTCTTCAATTTTTAAAATACAAGTTTTTGTCGTAGCAGCATGCGGGCGTCGTAGGCGTGTCCTTTGAAAAGTTCAGTTCAACTGCAAATTCTTTTAGGCGGTATCTTCATTTTCGATAACGAGAGGATGTTTACCAGAAATATTACAAAGTTATGCAACCAGAGAGATGGACGGACGATCAGGCGGACATGTTTAGGTCCATTCAAGGGTTGCAACTGGCCCAGAATTTGTGTACTTTTTTTTTGTTTTTTTGCTTGTTTCTGCGTATTATAAAGGTATTGAAAAAATAATTAAATTTTGATTATTTCGTTTTCACAGTTCCTCATATTGGATTAATGTTTTATCTTATAAATAATCCCACTATACATAGAGCGCTATCCTCCTTCAAAATCCCGTTCAGCGACTGAGTTTTCCTTTTTTCGCTCATCAAGTGGTAATTTGCGCACTCACTTTGCCTAGCTTTTATTTTCAAATAAGCGTCTGCTGACAAGCTACTCCACAAAAACAGAAAGAAGCAAAACTCTCGAGAAACCCACTCAGCTCATTCTTTAACCAAGTTAAAGAATTTCTTTTCGTTTTTACATTTTTCAATGATCTTTCATAAATTTAGTTTATTTCGTTCAAAAACTCCAAAGGGAGAATAAAATTTACATCGTTAACATAGATATTTAGAAATATTGTACAAGCAGGAGGAGATATATTTTAAATTTGCATAAGCTTGTAGTAAGTAGACAAATGCAGCAAGTGCACCATAAAATCAGTCTGCCTTTACGATTAATTCCTTTTATACCCATCACCGAAAGATGAGATGTATATTAATTTTGCCAAAATGCTTCCAACGCCCAGAAGGAAGCCTCAGAAAAAGTGTATATATTCTTGATCAGCATCAAATTCTAAATCGATTTAAGCATATCCGACTGTCCGTCTGTGAAAATTTGCAAAACAATTTGGAATTGACCTAAAATTTTCAAAGGACACGCCTACAACGCCCACATGTCTTTGCGACAAATATTTTAGGGCATGAGAATTTTGTTCTTTTACTTCTTTTGTCTTTTTTTGGGATGAACAGTGATGGGTATAAAAGATTCGGTCCCGACCGAATTTAAATTTCCTACTTATTCAATCTGGTTTGGATAATTTGGTTGCATGGGGCTCATTAATTTTAGGAAGTCAAATCTAAAAAAATGCAAAAATTTTTCATCCACGAGGAGTAATTCATTGACTACTGAATATTTCGTTGATTTATAAGAAAATAACTTTACTATCATTAGAAAACCGCAGATTTATCCAAGGCTTTTCTTTCTTGGTTAAGCTAATAAACGGTACTATTGACCCGCCGAGTTGACTTGGCGAGATAAACCTCAATTTTCCCATCCATTTCTTTTGAAACTTTATATCCATAATACCCAGCCGATGAATATATAATTACGAGCTTTTCCATCCGTTTAAGGTCCTCTACAAAAATCTACACGATGTCTATGATTGAATATCAATATCGCACTCTTTAAATTCTATGAAATCAACTCTGCTTAACGCGATCGCTTTCCCTATCGTGTAGCTTGATATCTTTGTTTGTTCGCAAATTGAATTCAGATTTGTTTACTCTCATCGGTTGGCAAGCTTTTCTGTCGGCCTAGGGCTTAATTCCAATTTGGATATGCACCAGCTGTGTGTGAGCCTCTCCATCAGATATTTACACGCTTTTTTGCTGGTTTTTCTTTTTTTTTATTATATATTTGTACACTACTTGCGGTGCGAGGGTATATTAAGTTTGTAGGACGCATGCAACATCCAGATGAACTTGAGGGAGGCACACCTTTTATTATGTCGGTCTAAGCCCGTCTGCCCATTTGTCGGTCTTGTTTCCTTGTGTTGAACCCGCAGGTCGTAATTTTTGAGGCATTTCGATGAAATTTGGTACACTGACGAATTTTGGATCAAGAACGGACTCCATTGAAGATGGTTCGGATTGGATTATGTTCCCGACTACTTCCCGCGTAACGTCTTATGATAAACAGTGTTAAGGAAACAGGTGCAGTGGGCCTTGTTCTACTAGTGTTTTTAGTTGTTGTTTCCTCCTATTGTGATTATAACAACATATAAGAGAACAACGTTTCTCTTATAATTCGAATATTTTTTAAAATTAAACCATTATCTCACAATTAAAACTGTTCGCAAGTTTTACAAATGTTGCTTGCATAGACTTGGGTCAGTTTTTGATCCGTACCTGTTTCTTCATACATTTATTAATAAACTTACACAGATCTATTTTTTTTAAGAAAGTTGAACAAAACAGAAACAGTCATTGCGTACAAGGACAACTTGAATGGAATGATTGTTTTTTTTTTTTTTTAGATTGATACCCGTACCATCCACGCACGTTGTTATGTGTAGAGATATGCCAGGTTTTCTTAACGAGCAGCAATTTTTAAACCGACTGAGGTGTGAGCTTGTAGACTACAAATTTAATTTCGGTGAAATAATTTATTTGCAAATGCTGTTTATGTTATCTAAGATCGCATCCGTTGTTACACATTTATTATGCGCAAGTCTATGGTATAAAAAATTGGCTTCTTTACAATTTCGAGTGCACTCGTCGCCCTACTCAACGTGGGAAACTTCAGTGTTGGAATGGTCTCTGCATGAATAGTATAAGGCAGTCTAGAACAAAGGTGAAATGATTAGAGCATCTTTTTGAGAGGAAAATTTAGGCCAAATTAAAATTACTCTGTTCGAGTGTTGTACGCTGGTAATTGTGCTATGCGAAAAATGCATTAAAGTCCATGTTGATCCTTAAATTTGTTTTCGAGAGTTCTAGCTTCTTCAAGTCCATTGTATCACTTCTTTCTTTAACATAAATTCGAAACAATCATATTGAGAGAGTTGAGTATATAAAAAATTACTCAGAAGAAAATCGAGAACATTTTTGAAGATGCCATAAAAATTTATCTCCAAATGAGATATTCAATGCTGCAAGTACATTGTTTCCAGTTGCATTTTCTTTGCAGGGTTTTTTTAAGTTTTTCAAATAAATGACTGATAAATCATCAGTACCGATACTTTTGGACAACTTCTTAGTATTTTAATTTAATTTAAAAAAAAAATGAAAGGAAACTGCATTATCTATGAAACGACCTAATAAGTAAATGGCAATCCACTATGCAAAACTTTTTCCAAAATTTTCAAAAAAGTAAATTGTCTTCTTTACTCCAATGAAATAGACAATTTGTTTTTTTCTTTCTTACCAAGTCGATGGGTAAACATAAATGCGAACATTTTTGTATAAAAAACCAACAGCTAGCCAACGCAAACCGACCAGTTACTATGCTTACATTTACACAAAAGAAACGCCACACTACTGGGTAAGTAAAAATATTTTTATATACGTCTATGTATATATGTATATCGATGTGACCGTGAGTGAGTGCATGTATCGGCCAGCTTTTCTAGTTGCGTTTAAGTTTGTTTTCTCATCACCATTCCACTGATGATTATGATTATGATGATAAGAATTGCAAATATAATATTCATTTCCTTCAACGATGTTGAGGTAAATGATTAAAAAAAAAACGAAAGAAAAAAGAAAAACTAATAACAACCACACCAACTACAATGATAACGACTTACAACCATGAATAAATGAAAAAAATGCAAATTACGTTAGTACTGCATAAAATTATATGCGCATTTCTTCTACTTACTTGAAATAATTTCCTTCCTTCCCTTTTTATTTAAAATTAGTAGCTATGTTATCATCATACCAATGTGTGCGTTATTAAAAGTAGTTTTCATTACCTTGCAAAGAATAGATGTTTACCTCGGCGTAACAATTCTCCGTCCTTTAAGATCATCGATATTTTAAAGAATCAAGGTATGGTGCGTTACTTTCTTCGTCATGAACATTGATCGGATTAGCTGACCATGATCACGCTTTTTCAAGAATATCACTTTATCATCTTTCTGTGTACTTTGGGATCTTTTCTCACCCACTGTCTTTATTTATTTATTTACACATGAAACTCAGCTAAAATAAATTAACAGACGAATTCAGTTGACTCTTCGAAGTAAATCTTATACTAATTATTATTAAAACCTAGTGTAAAGTATATAAGGCAGAGTAAAGAAGAAGCAAGAATTAAATAATAATTCATGCGTGAATAAATAAGAAAGAAAGACAGAAAATAAAAGCACAAAAGCATGTAAACAACTAGCACAGAGCCACACCCACAACTGGTACAGATTCAGCTTGCAAATGAATCCCTTAACCATTGCAAATATGCAAAAGCCCCATATGCAACCGATAATAGCAAAAAACACCAGTTAATTTTGGAATCGTAGTGAGATGTAAAGATTGAAAGTTAGTTTAAATACGACGTAGGCAAATCGCACGTGTTACGGATAGTTGTTTTGATAGACTTTACAGAGTCTGATATTGAGATTAAGTGGGGTTTAGGTTTCATTTATGTTTCTGCAAACAATGATTATGTTTATATCAGCTTAATGAATGTGAAGTAACTAGAGAACCGATTCAGACCATTAAAGCTTATCTTGTCAAGTAATGTGGGCGAATCGATAGTACCATTTATTAAGAAGGAGATGTTAAGAATAAGCCTACGTTTCTCAAGTGATGGTAAGGATAATAGAAGGAACCTATTTTCATAAGGAGGCAGACAGACAAGCGGGCGCCAACCCAAATTCTTAAGGGCAAACAGGAAAAATTGCTTTTGAACGAATTCAATTGAATCTACATAACACCTATAGGAGGGGGACCACACATTAGAGGCACACTTAAGTATTGGTCTAACTAAGCACTTGTATTGCCATTTTGTGATGTAAAGATCCTTCAGCTCCTTGAATCTATACTAAATGCTAGATATAGACGTAGGAACCAAGGGATTCTGGGAAACAATTCGTGGGATTATAATAGTGTGAAACAAAAGAAATTAATTCAAGAACACAATGCATGGCAGCAAGAATGAATGAAAATTGAAATTGTTGGTTATTTAATGCTGTTAATGAAGGAATAAAATGAAAACAGATGGACAAAGGGCGAGAAAAAGAAACGGTAAAGTTAGTGAAATTATTTGTTAACACAATAAAAAAGGACAGAAAGAAAATATCAACAATAGCAATAAGTGTAATACGCCATTAGAAACTACGAATGGAGCAATTGCAGAGTAATGCTGATTTGATTAGTAAACAATTTCAAAGGAATTGATAATAATAATAACAACAGCAATGGGAAAATAAAGGGAGAAAGTTAATGTGCCGTTTGGAGAGACAACTATAGTCTTTTCAATGTGTGCACCAGTGAACGGAGAGAATATATTAACTTTCCCAATACGCATAAACGAACTAGCTTTTAAACAGCGGGAGATTTAGAATAATTCAAACGGCTCTTTGATATAGATAGAAACATTTACAATGAAATGTATCTTATGTACTAGAAGACGTAATATTTAATATGTGTACAAATAAGTTTCGCACATTTTGTGTTAAAAAATCATATTAATAATAGATATAGGCACCATAATCTGGTCTTTTGCCTCTCACCGGGTAGCTTGCAACAACCCAACGATAAAAACTTCGTGATTCTGATGTGAAATAGTCACTGATCCATTTTCACCCATCTTCCACTTCCACATCTTGCTTGTGCTGAAAATGGACGGACGCCTGCAGGTTTCATCATTTTCAAAACTAAAGTTTTCACTTCATCTCAACACTTCAGCACGTAGTGCCGTAAATGATATTCACTTCTGTGAACTTTCATATACACTGGACGACAGTTTGGAAACAACTGGATCTTATATCATACAAGTAGCATTATCAAAATTACCTGCACTTAAAATTTCACCAAAATTGAACGCATCAGGTACATTTAATAAAGCAACCAATTGCAGTTGACAGAATTTATCCCTATACCTAATGCATTTCAATGCCTTTGTATTAAAGGTGATTGCGCTAAAGTTGGCAGACGTAGACGCTCTATATCGTTAACATTGGCCACTGCAGCGTATGTGAATGTTTGTTTGTGGAGCGAGTTATCGCGCAGGCTTGAGCGATTACTATTAGGAAACATGAGTTGTGCAGACGTTTGCTAACGAAATTGCAAGTTCTTATCATGTACGTAACCTAACATGCTATCGATTGTAAGTAGGGCTCGACTGTATTACGTTCGACAATATCCAACGTTACTCGTGCTTTCATAATGCATACACACACTCGTGCTCGTAAAAGTGGTTTCAAATTTATGCCTGGGTTTAAGGCTTGTTTCGATACGTGAAGAACTTTGTTTCTTCTCTCGTTAACCAACACTTCGAGCAAAAATAAAGTTTCAAAGTAAGCTCGCAAAACATTTGCACCGCGACTTACTCACGAGAAATCAGTGATATTTTGTACAGATAAAAGTCCTTTGATCCTAATAAAGATGTTTTCGATTTTGGCTGCAATATAATTTAAGGGAGAAGCCATTGGAAATTTCCCGGGAAAAACAATTTTATTTTAGTGGAGTAATGATTAGCTTGATTTTACTAGAATATGTAAAAGAAGTTTACTATTTGAATAAAAGATTTTCCTCGAAATCCCTCGCTTTCCTCTAATCTCCCTGGTGTCAAGTAAGATCTCGATGAAAAGTAATTGCCTGAATTCTTTTGCCTGTTGATTTCTAACTTTTATAATCCTCAAGCAAATATCTTTAGAAGTCGAAGCACAAAAATATGTCAGCATTGCTTCATCGGCCCGACTTTTAAATGAATATCAGCCTGCGTGCGATTCGAAAGTGCTTCTGCCCAGAAATGTAAACTTTTAGACGATGTTAATAATGAATTCGCTTAAACAATTATGCACTTTCTTTCCGCTTTCCTCGTTATTTCGCCACAAAAACCTACAATTCTGTGTTTGACATATCGTGTGAAAGTGTTAGCTTCTAGCATGAAATCCGCAAGAAAAGGGAATGGGGAAGAATGTTTGAACTTCGAAGGGAAATTCCTAAAATAGGAGACTAATGAAATGGAAGAAAATAATAAAAAAAAATTTATGATAGAAAAAATTACCTACAACAGTTTTCAAACCTGTAGACGCGTTTTTGTCAAAACACGATTTTTCATTTGTAACGTAATTCCAACAAATCTTGTTGTTTTCTTTCGATTTCAAAGTGGCACACGGAGCATTTTTCGATAAGTTGCCTCAACCATTTTTTTTATGGAGAATAGACTGTCTTTTTCTTTTGTTCGGAACATTTTAATTCAAATACTCATACGAAACGCACTATTTTTAAATCTGTTCCATGTGTCAGTAGATATAGGTTTATATTTTCCGTTATAGATTTTGTACTTCTTTAGATTAAAATGTACATTAGCTATGTGTAGTGCATGCCGCAAATCGCTCATCAAGTTAAAGATGTTCTACGAGAATGGCTTAACACTTAAATTTAGTTCTTCATATTTAAATTTAGTTCCAACGACTCCTTCGGGTGTTATTATTGTTTGCCTTCACCTTTTGTCCCAAAAAAATTGTCTAAAATACGTTTGGTTAGACTGTGACAATGCTTTCCTTTCTCCAGATACCTGGGGTATAAACATGAATGGCGTGAAGTTAGCCCACATTTTTGTCTTCCCTAAAAAATTAATAATTGGGCGGTATTAAAAGAACAACAATACTGTTCCTCCTTGCTTTGAGGTTTATGAATAAACTTGGACACGAAATACGATATGTAAAATGCAGTGCAAAAACATTTATGTTTTAATAGGTCTTAGAAGATGAAAGTTATTGAAAAAAACTAATTTTATTGCCGTCTCCAAGCATCATCACCACCAAAATTCCTAATATGTATCCCTCTCACATACGCGAGACACTACATTAACTATAAAAATTTCTAGAGAATTTATACAATTTCGGTTTTTTCGTAAGATCACGAAAGCTATCATAAAAAACTAATGTCGTTGTCGCCTGCGGAGCAGCGGGATGTCCTGCCTTCCTTCACATACTAACCTACAATACTTCTTAGGCAATTATATCCGAAGAGAAAGACAATCAACGGCCATCATATATGCACTATTGTCATTGGCACCTGAATTTTATTAATTCTTTAAAATTTTTTACGATTGAAATAATGAAATGAAATTAGATTGAAGTAATGAAGTAATGAAATAAAATTAGATTTTTCCAATATTTCTCGTCGTCTTTTAAGACTTATCAAGAAATTGGTGCAGCGTTATGTCCCTGAAAATCATTAATATTCGATTGGTACATTGCAGCCTTTTTGTCTTTGTGGTGTAACTGTGCATGTCAATTAGGAGCAATAACTTACTTTTTTGTTTCTGTGATTATAAATAAATGCTTGATTTGTTTTGTATGCTCGCGTTCCAGGCTAATTTTGAATTTCAACACTTATTTTATTCGTTTTATTGCACTTCGCGCAGTTACAACCCTCAAAAAAAGTGTAAGGTATCTTGGGGGGCTATTTTCTGTTCGATTTAAAAGCCGATCTCGGTTTCATTCCTATAATTTTTACTAAGAATCAATATTAAAACAAAAACCTAAAAACAGATAAATTAATCTTTTTTTTCTATCTATTTCTCTCCAGTTTACCACCATACCATTAATTCATATGATAATTAATTACCTATTATATGTACATGCGTACGGGCATGAACGCATATATAATGATAGATTTAAGCATTTGTGTTTGTATAACCGCAACTATAAATGTACAATACATTCAAAATACAAATTTTATTGCCAAGCAATAATAACAAAAAGAAGCATTTGAATATGTGTTTGCCTTTAAGCAATAGTAGAATACATACATATATGTACACAGTGCATACATATGTAAGTAATTTCAACATAGAAACTATCGCACTAATAACAATAATACGACTCAGCACACGCGCAAGTATGTATCAACACAAGCAGCAGCTCGTCTGCAATCATATATATGTATGTTATGTGTTCATCTATGAGATTGTTCAGAAAATAATGTCGTTAACTTTAAACAAACGCATCGCTCAATGCAGTGTAACGCGTGTCCTAAGCGAAACAATTGCGAGAATTTGCAAACAAAAAACAAATTTATACTTTTTTTCTAATGTTAGCCGCGCGATTTGTGGCTAATTAATACCAATACCACATAATAATGAAGCAGACTGGTTGAAAATCACTAAAGCGTCGTGATGGTCGGCGTGTGGTACGATCTCGGCTTTGCGCGATGTACACCGCTTCAATCAGGTGTATTGAGGGTTGCCGTCGTGTAAGAGTAGGCTTTTGCTGTTGCTGTTGCGAAGGACGCGCAGAATATACTTTGTAAAAAAAGGTTTTTGTTTTCTCGACCTTTACTGATTTCCCAAATTGTTTACGTTTATCTAGAACCCCAACAAAATTTAAATCTAATTTTATAGGAAGTTTTCGCGGGCGCACATACACTTCAACCAAATTGAGGTTCTTGTCACCCGTCGGAGGGCGTCAGCGTAATTATGTATATAACATAGACGCGGTTTAGACACATCCAGGTTTCATATTTATGAAAATGGCCGTCTCTTCTTTCTTGACTTTTCCTACAGATAACATAACTTCCAGGGCGGACGAAAATTAACTACATATCTTGATATAACCATTTCACCGATATTACCGTATTATATAATCGACAACCCAATATTTGTACATCGGTGTCAGTATGTAACAAAAACTTTACTACTTAACTTGCTTAACATTTGGTTACACAACAACATTTTGTACTTACGTACGGCATAGATGTAAACAGAATATTCTTACGTACCTATGTTCGTTTGTTGCATATTCGTTTGCGTGTAAATACAATTTAGTTATTTAGTTAATGTTAAACAATTGTATTTCGTTCTACAGTTAGTTGAATTCTGTTTTGTATGTGCAATCGACAATGTTCCTCTATACAAGCGCGTATGTATGTACGCATTTAAAATTATTTTATCATTGAATTTACAACGAGCGAATTTACGCGATCTCAATATAATTGCGCAACTTGTATAAAGCATTCAAAGATATGTGTATGCAGACCTTCACAAATAACGTTAAAAACCATCGCAGAACATAACGTTGACGTAGAATATATATGCTTATATGGTTAAGTGCATTTTCTATATACACCTAAGTAGCTTACTAAACCGTTTGAGGTGTTTAATTATGTTTCTTTTTTTTTTTTTAGATTTTAAATCATTTCGAGTTCGAAGGGTACTGCGTTCTACATCTACCACCGAAGGATGAAATGTTTTCAACGCCTCATCGCCTGTGGCCATGTGTCTTGTAGACATGCTCCTGGCCACAGAGATCGAGATATCAACTTCAAATTTGGCGGAAACATTCGAAGTTGTTGCACGCATATCGGCTTAAGGGCGCGTTTACAGTAAAGCGCAACCTTAAAGCACTTTTACTTCTCTAAGCAAAAATTTGTGGGTATTTCCTTATCATTTCTAAATTGTGACAGTTAGAAGGCTGAAATTTTCAGAAGTTGTTTTATGGAGCGAGCTATTATTTAACACTTGAAGTTATAAGTAACCAAATTTCCTTCTTTTCATTTCATTGTAAAGGAAACTTGTGGAACTGCTTGATATGAAACACCAATTTTATACTTCTTCTTCACGCTTTCGATTGCTACTGATATGATAAAATGGTATGATGGATATGCAGGAGTCGGCCTTCTCAATGTCACCTTCCTATTTGTTACTTATAATATACATCCAGTGAGGATGCGTACGGTAAGATAGAGGAAATACGTGTCGAGCACAAGTTGGGAAAGCCACTAAGCCACGCCTCTTTGTTAGTCCACCAAGTTGGTTTTTCGTGGAAATCTTATTTTGCTGTCGACTTTGCATTATGTATGGGTTCATTTTTAAAAAGTTTTATGATTTTTGTAGAGCTAGACAGAAGTCTTATTAGTATAAGCCGCTTTTAAATGAGTTTTGAACGGAGGCCAGTTTTTAGCCAAATAAACACGCACTTTCATCTAAAGTTGTTGCCTTGAAACCAAATTCGTGAATGCAAGGAACTTATTGGCCACCAAGGCTTAATTGATTCCAATATTTTTTTTCTTCTTATACCTTCAATTGATTGGTGATTTACCGTAATTCCAATTTTCCATCCCCAAAAGACCGATCAGAAGTATATGATCGATATTGAAATGGACTACTTACATCTGGGATATCATTCATAGTTTTCCAGGTGGTCCGTGCTCAGAAAATTTGTAAACTTGAGGAAATAAAGCTATGGGACTTTCGATATAATTTAGAATATATATTTTCTTCTTTATTCCGTAAATATCTCCGTACTCGGCCTAGGCGATCACGATAATTGCAGGCAGGCTCAAACTACTTTAGGGTAGTGAGTTTGACTTTATGATTTACGTACTAGGGCACAAACAAAAGAAAATATAAGAAAACCAGAGAGGAAAACCACGGAAAGAAACTCGGACGGCAAGCGCAGTCATACAGAATGTCACGGCTTGTTTTGGTTTATCAACACTTAGCACACGAAATTATTGCCCGAATACTGGATTCCGGGATTTTACGTGGTTTCACTAGTTCTGAAAAAGACACATGTTACGCTTTAGCAGTTGTAGTTGTAATTGCCTAAATTAAGGAATTCATTCATTCTGGTTTATAGTGTCACGGAAGTTCTAGCCATTCCAATAGGAATCTTGAGTGGTGGACTATTAGTGTCTCACTTTTCTCTTAGAAATAGCCTAGATACGTCTAATCTAACCTAATCCTATAGGTGGTGACCTAGTAGTCTCTGCCAACCAGAATCTCTTCTTAGATAGGATAATAAGCCCAAAGAGTTATTTCTCCCAGCAAAACCCCATATTCTTTTATATTTACCTCGCTGACTGCTGAAGTACAATTAAAGAACGTCCAATATTCACGCTGGCTTTTTATACGATCTTGCTGCTCTGCTGCTTTGGTTTATGTGAACTGGTACTTAGAACTACTAAGTGTACAATTAGAGTGCCTGCGTATATAAATGATGTTACTAGGATAGCTAATGTGCATGATTGCACAAAACTGATTTTAGTATTGCAACAAGTTCCAACAGAGTCGGACATGTATGCATTATTCGTATATGTTTGTAGCTTAGAGCATCATTTTATAGGTATAACGTACAATGACTGGAAGGCATAATACAGAAGATGACTATCTCGTGCTCAAAAATGTATGGACATTTTCATTAGGCAGTAAATATGAACTGTCTTATTTAGCGTACGATCTAACAAATCCCTAAAAGATTTAAAAGGAAAAAAACGTTTGTCATACCGGCAATGATCCTTAAGCTAAAGCATAAATTAGACAATAGTTGCGAGTTGCTATGATTTTGTTGTCCAATCTATAAGTGCCTTTACCGAGCATTCACTGTAGTTACGATCAAAGAAAACTCTACGGCACTTGAGATTTGAATGCGTGACCGCTCGCTCGGTAGTCGCGTTGTTACCTACTCGGCCATTCAGGCGGACTGTTCGAAATACGTTGTAGGTAGCTTGAGCTTAGAAATCTATCAAATTAAAGCATGCAGTAAAACTAACTGTTTGCAGTTTTTGTGTGTGCTTAGGGTAAAATTGGATAGGTGACCGTTGGCAAACGATTTAAAGGGAAAAGAAGCTTTTTGGATAGTCGCGATGATCAATAGAATCGTAAAAGTACGACTTATTTAAAACGTACAACAGGTAGCTCGAACATAGAATACGTTCATAGATACCTAACTTATAGCTGTTTGTCCAATAATACAGCATAACATTCGATTTGTACATCCAAAGATAGTTTTTAGATATTTCAAATGTTAGCGATAATTTGGGGGAAAGTACCGAATTGAATTGTATGCTTGGGTACATACGAACGGTTTTTGGTGTATGATGCGCGTATTTCCAGTAACTGTAGTTGTGTCAACTGATCATTTATGAAGAAGGTATTTACAATTCATATATGTGTGCTTAGGATTTAATATGTACATATGGGAATGAATTTAAAAGCTTACAGTTAAGAATATGCGCTAATAACTCGATAACAATTTTGGAGCGATATGCAGATGAATGGTTTGAATAACAAAAAGTATATAAACCTAAGAGCGAATTTAACTGTAATAGGGTGTGAAAGCAAAATTTATGTAATGAGGCGGATGGATTTAAAAGTACAAAGGTAGGAAAACTGAGCATATATGAGAATAAGTGTCGATTTAAAATTAGCAAACGGAATGAATACCGATGGATTAATGGCGTTAGGGAGAAATGGATTAGGCATACTGAGAAATAATAATGATAAGTTATCGTATATATATAAGATGTGCAGTAAGTATAGAGTATGATGACTTAAATAAGGGAGTGTTGGTGGAGGGTTTTTCGCAAATCCGACCGTAACAAAGCGTCTGTCTGGTTACAATATAATATAAAAAAACAATGTTCTTATGTAAATTCTTGTTATAGTACTTGGTCGCTGTCAATTTCCATCACTTGGGGTACCAATGATGGGGTATGTCGCACAGTTGTCAATAGATGGGCATATGCGTTAGCACTGACTGTCGCTCGATGGCTGTCTCTCAATCTATATACACAAAACAGCCGTTCTCAATTGAGCAATTTCAGACGTGAACCAAATAGCTGCCGTTTTGAGCAAAACTTAATTAAATTCAAGGGTTAGCAACAATTTCTTTAGGAGTCAAGTTCGTAAGAGAAAAGTTGAATATTAAAATTTGTAAAAGGGAAGGAAAAATACTATTAAATAACATTAATAAATAATCGATTGACGCTACAATCGATATCTAAATAGCTCAATATTCGTCGTCTTTACACTACCTCCGAAGATCGAAAATAGGGATTTTGCTGCAGACGACGTTGAGGTTTTCATTATTTTTCGTAAAGGTCCCATTCCTTATGCTTGACAGGGCGCCACAAAATAAGCTTCGAACGTGCCGGCTGAGAAAAGAAGAGTACAAGGAAAACGATCATTCGACTTATAATGCAAAGTAAGATACGTGCAGTATTTTAACGCACCTTTTGGCGCTTATTTCTGCCATAGTTGGCTAAACTAAAACCTTTAAAGTAGAAGCAACGATGATTTGAGCAAAGGGTTAGCATAACGCACGCTTAACGAAACCTATTATTGTTCCACTTAGGCAGTTAAACATTAAACGATATCTTATGCAACCAATATACTGGAGTTATGGATAGTTTCGTTTCAATAAGATACTTTTAGCTCCTAAGGTAGAAGACGCAGAACAAAGTAAAGTGTCAATAAATATCTTTAGGCCACCTCGCACAAACTCTTAATGCGTTGTACCCGCCAGCGAAGGTCCAAGACAGCAAAATTACGATGTGTTGTGATTATAGAATTTTTCTCGAGTGACGGTTTATTTCCCCTAGTTGCTGCTTTGTTTGGTGCAAATTAGCGAGCTTTTAGGG
Organism: Glossina morsitans morsitans; assembly: GCA_001077435.1. Taxonomy (NCBI): domain Eukaryota; kingdom Metazoa; phylum Arthropoda; class Insecta; order Diptera; family Glossinidae; genus Glossina; species Glossina morsitans. The sequence goes on from CCAG010012202.1 coordinate 42,289, forward strand.
CTTTTAGGGTAACTCTGACCATTATTTTGCTAGCTGTTCTACATGTTATATTTGTAGTTTTGTTCAATGCATCTTCACAAAATTTATTGAACTCACTTTATTACATTCATAATTTACAGTTATTTGCACTGCATTTCGCGAGGATAAAACCAGGAATATAGTTACATCCGAAAAATGTAATTTTCACCGGCGATTTTCAGCTGATTTTGCTTTACGCATGGGACAGCATCCTGTCTTGCTCGATGAATATATTGCTTTTTGCATTACCTACGTACAACAGCTTCGATATGCTCTCTCTCTCTTATTTATATCAAATAAGACAAAAGCAAAAAAGCTAACGGCTTGAAAAAATTTGCTTTAGAATTGAGTATTTGCGATAAGAGTTATCTCGAAAATATCCTTTAATGTTGAGGTTGTAAGAAGAAGCAGGTGAAAAAGCAAAATAAAAATAAAACTTAATGTTCGTTTATTTGGTATAATGCAGGATATATTAAGTTTGTGCGGACGTGCGTAACACCTAGAAGGGCTTAGGATACATCCACCTTTTATTACACCGATCGATTCAGAAGCATTTTTTGAATCGATTTAAGCTTGTCTGTTCGTCTCAGATCTGTCCGTCTATATTTCTATTCAACCTACAGATTACAATTTTTAAAATATTTTGGTGAAATTTGGCACAATAATGTCCTTCGACCAAGGTTCTAAATTGGTATGAAATATTTCGCTTGTCTTGAGCAATTCATAATATTTTTACGAACACAAAATCTCTATTTATCATTTCAGTATTTCTTTTTGAATATTTCATGGTGAAAATATGTTCATAGTTCTAAATTATCAAAGATGTGAACTTAATCTAATTTGGACCAAGTAGGTGTAATTTTTCGAAACCATAGCATATGATGAAAGCTCCATATGACATTTCTCATGAATAGCACGGGTTTCAAAAAAGGTTTAATTTCTAATATTTTATGATGAAACTTGGTCCATAATCGTAATTTAACAAAAAAATTAGTGATAGCGAATTTGAATCACATAGGTATATTTTTTACACACGAACATAAGTAGATATTATTAAGAAAACAAGACCTGGAGAGGAAACCTTATTTCTACTTTTTTGTGACAGAAATTGGAAATCATTGTAATAAAATTTTTATGAAAAAAATTGAGTTTGTTAAATTTGAATAACGCCATGTGATGTTTTGGACATCCTCCCATATGCAGGCCATGATGGAAAGTATGTCTTTGCATGAAAATAATGTGTAATTTTTGACATATTGCCCAACAGACTGAATAACTACTACTACTATACTAGGCGAAGGGGTGTAGCACGATGTGCTTATTTGTTTTTAAATATGTATTACGCATATTTTGTCGATTATATCTTCCATAATTAGCTGAACTAGCTTAGTAGCTTTAAACGAAAGCAATGGTGGCCTAAGCAAAGCTTAAGAATTCTTCTTATCGAACCAAAGAAAGAAATCGTTTGAAGATTACATAAATCAGTAATTATGCGTATCACGTCTTATGTGCAGATTAAATTTGGGATTATGCAACACAAATTTGCTGAAGAGTTGTTTCTGCACAATCCACTTCGATTCGACTTTCTATCCACTTCCGAAAGATGAGGAGTATATTCATTTTGTGAAAACGTTTGCAATGCCCAGAAGGAAACCTCAGATACCCTACAAAGTATACATATTCTTGATCTATATCAATTTCTCAATCGATGTAAGCAAAAATGCATCTATCGACTTCAAATTTGGCAGAAACATTGGAAATTCTTGCACGCAGGATGGTATTGAAAGCGGGCTAAACGCATATAGTACCACGTGAAATGAGAATATCTCTGTTTTTCAAAAGGAATAAAAAATTGATTAATTGCTCATTAGTCATATCCTACAGCAGAAAAACATATAAAAATTTGAACGTGTGTTCTAAGGGCGATGGTGTAGTACCTGTAGAAAAATGGAAAATATGACCACGCCCCCCGAAGTATGTAAATTATTGGCCAATTTCAAATTTGGAATGCACCTAGGCATGTTCGTCGGTTCGTCTGCCCATCTGACCAGCTGTGTAATATCTGTAGTAAAGATTCTCCCATTAGTGAAAATGAATATATTGCCTACAAATTTGCAAAACAATTTGGAGGCAACTTCAGCTTTTCAAAAGACATACCTACAACGCTCACACGCCTGTACGACCCAAACCTTTCTCAAAATGGAAAAAATTAGTCGCGGTCACTCTACACCATAGAGCATGAAAATTTAGTTCTTTTAATTTTTTTGTCCCTCTAATGGTGACGGTGATGGGTATGGAAAATTCGATTGCGATCTAATACAATTTTCTTGTTACTATATAATTTTTCTCATTTCACGGTTTATTTGTACTTACAGGTTTACAGTTTATTGTACTTGCAGCAAACTTTTAGGGTTTTCATCATAACTATGCTTGCGGTTGTAGTATTCAGTTATTTTATTATTTTTTATTATTTTATTTGATTTTTTCATCCATTTCTTTATTACATTATATTTAAAGTGATCTATTCAAAATGATCAAACATTACTGCCGGGTGAGGAAAACAGGAGAAGCTATTGCTCTGAATTGAATTTTACGTTTTTATTCAAGCCCTTTTGAAATTAAGTGGGTCCCGATGAATTGTGCTTTTTGGGTTAGCATAGTTTTTATTTACAATGCTTAGGAGGTCTATTTACAACATTATTTACAGGAACTTATATTTACAACACTTTAATTCTCCTTGTGGTCTTGTCTGGTTGAATGTTGGAATTTAACTCCCTTGACTCGACTCTCTCGACATAATTTTCAACTGACTTAGCCATTACCTAAATTTATCATTCATCATCAATTTTAATCCGTTTTCCTATTAAATGCCCAAGAAATGTTGTTAATCTTCTCGCCAGTCGCTTGCTGCATGAGGCAGGTAACGCGCCATGAATGTGTACTTGGTTTTCCCCTTTCTTTAGAATTTTCTTTCTTACAAAGTCGACTAATTTTCATCAAAACTCAAATCGTGAATTGTGGCAGTTTCGTAAGAGTATGTTAGATTGGTGTACCCGAATACCAACATGATGAAACTTATGTAGACATTTGCTTAAATTGCTGGTTAACAGAGATTTACCTATTGATTTGTATTACCATGGCGCTGTCTTATTTGCATCCATCACCGAACCATAGACGTACCTCCGTTTTATAGAAGCGTTTGCAATACCCAGAAGTAGGATTTAAGGACTCAACAAAGTGTACATAACCTCGACTAGCATTTAGTTCTGCATTAATTTAAGTAATCTGCCCGTCTATACCCTATCAGTAAAAATGTCGACTTCAAATGTGACGGGAGCATTGGAGGATTCTGCACATAGGATAGTATTGAAAATGAGTCAAATAACGTATTGAAGATGAGTCAAAGAAAGCATCCTCAGGATGTCTAAAGTTGAGAACCTCTCTGTTTTGTAGTTGTTTTGCTGATTACTCGCAAACTGTGATAAAGCAACGATAAAAAAGCTCGGGTGTTTTCTACAAGAAATAGATTACGTCAGTCACGCCAATGCAATGTTGTAGAGTATGGACATTTAGTTTTGTACATACATATTTTTTTTTTTGTTATTTTTAGGATAAAGGTGGCGGATATAAAGGTGGCGGTCACAATCGAATATGACTTTCTTGTTTTTTTTTTGCAAGAACTTAGAACGCTTTGCACAACGCTTTTCCGACTATGATGAAATAGTAGAATTACTAAGTATCAAGAGCATATTTTATTTACAGCCAATAAATCACAGTAATTTGTTTAATAAGAAGGAGAGAAGAGGAATGGAATTTAAATTTCATTTTGCACTTACTGCGTCTTATGATTTGCTTGGCAAGCAAACTAAAAAGGAAACAAAAAAAAAAAAAAACAAGGAAATTACGGTCGTCTGTGGCTGAATGTTTTATACACGCTACTTTTTATATTGAGAGGTGCACGATGAGATGATATTTTATACTGTTACGTAAGCGGGAAGGAATTTGTCCACTTTTTTTGCAGATGTTGTAAGACCACTTAACAAATATATATATAGAACTTTTCATTGCTTTATGTATGTATTTTGAGATATGAATAATCAGCAAAAACTCAATTTTTTGCTTTTGGAAACCAAGTTATGCTCGCTGTGTCTTATGCTACTGGCGTGTTTTTTGACCGATTTTTAATACCAATAACCCTTTAACAATTTCCAATTTGTTTCCCAAATTTTCAGTCGATATGTTAACTTTTGCGGTGAGGGAAATGTTTGCGACAAAAGTCCACAAAGGCTGAAAAACGAAAGAATAGATATATTGGCTAAGAATATAAATACTTTAAGGGCTCTCTGAAGCTTGCTTCTGCGTGTTGCGAAGATTTTGAAAAAATAAATATATCTCGATGCTTGGGGTGAAAGGGAAAAATAAAAAAAACATTAGTGCCGAATGTTACTCACACGATGTTCTACTTTTTGTGTTTGTGTACACCTCCAGCTAATGCTTGGAAAATCTTTGAGGGTTTTAGCAGTTGCCGGCAATAGCCGCCAGCTGTCAACATTGCAAACAGGATAATGCCATCGTCGGTAGTGGTGATAACAATAATGTTGATAACGGCAACGATGAGAGTAATGATGACGACAATAAGATATGATAATAAGTGAAATTCTAGCTATTCCGTGCTTGTATCGCTTTTACGTACATTGATCTTTTTAAAGTAAAATTATTAGCTAAACCAACAGTCAGTATACACGTCTGAGCGCTTTCACTTTTACTTCTCATTTACTTACTGACACTGTTCCGCTTATTGCTTTGTTTGTTGTCGGCTTCACGGTTTTTCTTTGTTGCTGTTGAACTGCTGTAAGAGTGGTAACTAAAAGAGAGCTCTTCAGGAATTCTTTAATGGCAAAGAAAAAACAAGACATTACTTACATTCGTCTACTTGCTAAAGGTTTTCTACATGGGTTATAAGTCGTCATAGTGTATTGTATGCTGTTAATACATTTAACAGGGAATAGCTAAAGACATACAGTCCCATACATGTATAAATATATATATGGATATATATTTTATACATATACATACATATACATATTTATTTGCATATATATATATATATATATATATATATATATATATGTAAATATATATATATATATATATATATATATATATATATATACATTATATATATATGTGTGTAGATGTATATATATTGAAATGTCTCAAGTGGCAATCAAGGCATTTTCATTCAAATTTACGTCGCAACAAATTACCACTCATTTGTCAACGAGTACATTCACGTCGAGATGGGTTGTTACAGATACATGTATACTTACGCAGGCACACAAATTCAGATAGATGAATATAATTTATATGAAAAGAGAAAAGCAGACACACACACATGTGCATATCGAAAACTTAGGTTAGCATTTGAATTAATTTCCAAGGTTTTCGTTTACTTCCGCCTGCTTAAGAATTCCAACTCTTATCACTTTGAGGTATAAGCTATGACTTTGGCCATTGATAGCAATCCTTGTAACATAGTGAAGGTTATTGTTTGCCAGTTTTTTAAATACATATTCTTTTGGAATCATATGCGAGATGCTTCGTTTTGTTGTAAAGAATTCGTTGCAGAAGCCAACGGGTGTAGTCTTCTTAGCATTCGCAGTTTAAAAAGGTTATTAGTTAGGTTAGCAGGTTAGTAGAGCTAAAGATCGTTCAGAAGGACTTAAACGACCATCCAAACTTAAGGCGTTCTCTCAAATAAAAGCTACCATTTTTGTTGGTAGATTCAGAAGTCTACACGTTATGTACAGATAAAGCAAAATGCGTAAAGGTCGATACATTGTTGTCTTACAAATTGAAGACGAATCCAAACTTAAACTTCGCCATGCATTACTATCTAATTCAAGATTAGTATTCAATTCACTGGATTAAATGTAGAAGACCTTGATCCTGCTCACACAATCAACGGCGAAGAGTGTAGTCGAGAAATGCCTTAATTAGGACGAGAGTAGAGGTTTAATGTAAAACATACGAAAAGGTAATTTTCAAGCACCGCATTAGTCGACTACATATTTCGAAGCCGGAAGAGAAATCACACAAGTCACCTTCTCCTTCCCTTTCCTTTCTGACATATTTTCTAGAAATTCTTATTGTTATTACTTGTGCAGTTATTTGAGATCAAGGAGACGTGAAGCAATCGGTCGATTCGTGGTTAGCTTTAAAAGGCGAAATTGTTTTTTTACTAAAGGATATTTGTATTGCCTTAATAACTGGAGAAAATGAGAGCAAACGGAAATAACGTGGACATTAGTATTATTATGAAAAAAGCTGTCGCTTCGAATAACAAAAACTATGGGAATTAATTCAATTTCGTAAAAGCAAGCAAATATGTATTAAAGGGAGCCACTGCTGTATTTGATTAGAAGGGCTGGCAGTTTAAGTTCATTATTAGGTTGGACAAGCAATGAGCATTAGTAACTCCAAGCTCTAGCAAAGCCATTAATAATATTACAATGTATGAATAAACGGCAATTTTTTATTATCTTCGAGAAATGCTTTCTTATTACAGAGCGGCGGTGCGTTGATAACATTTTTCTACGAGTGCAATGTTTGAAATTGGATCAGAGAAAGACTCTTTCAGTTTCGTTTTATACCGTTAGTGTAGAATTTTCATGCAATCTTATATTACTTTTCAACACTTGCTTGTCATTTCGTTTCTTTTTATTGCGTTTAGTTGGTTGCTGTCGCTGTTTCTGGGTTGTTCTGTTCACACTTCCAAGTAATTTCTTTTTCCTTTATGCAAAATTATAATAAAACGAAAAAGTAGGTTTTTGTTCGAATTCCAATTTAATTTCTTTGTTTTAATATTGCATAACAAAAAAGTCGACGACTAGTGTGTTTGTGTTAAATGTAGAAATAATTTTATTTCTATATAAATTTTATTGGGTATTTTCCCTACAGCCTACGATTTTTGCATCATTCTCGTGCGTCAGCGTATAAACATTGCTTAAGTGCTTCTATCGTATTCCAGTTGAATTGAAAGCAAAATCTGATGCTTAACTACTTTGTAGTAGTAGTTTTTAACGCTTTCTCGTATATAAAAACATGTAATTATACGTGTAGTTACATTCTCTCCCTGACATGAAGTTTCTGTTATTTCTGCTTGGCCCCCCCCTCCATTGTTATAAGTGTTGACAAATTTAATTACGGCATTTAAAACTTGACGATGTTAAAACTGTTAATTAAAATGGTGGATGTAACAAGAGTAACAACAACGACAAAGATTTAGAAATAAAGTAAACGGCATAATTCAAGCGAATTAAAAAAATAAAATACAAATCCTCAAAAAAAAACCTTAAATCAATTAATCAAACCAAAAATTGCGATTTGGAAAATGTTTAAAAAATAAATATGTACATACATGTCAACCGATTGGCATTCCATTGGAGTGGATCAATAAATTGTCCTTTTTTGTAAAGTTTTGCTAATTTTTTCTGCGAAAATGTCTATTTTTGATATATTTCGCTCTCCTATTATTGAAAGCCGCGGGTGATTTGCAAAATTTATCGATTTTCCAAATGCCGCTCACTTGAGCCCGCCAGCTATGCGGGTATTGAGTATTACTATCGCGCCTAACTTTTCGAATATAGTCGTCACTGCTTATTAATTAATTCGGAAATTCCTATGTTTAGTAGACGACAAAATTCCGATTGAGATCTGGTTCTCTGCAGGTTTCCTTTGACTTTTCCGGTTCAAATGCGACTGTTGCTCTTGCTAACGCGTCATGCCCTTAAGGAGAACTTCAAAATCATGCGACCAGAGTTTGTTATTTTACAAGAAAAAAGAACCAAATTTAAATCGCGAAATTTTCCACTTTACGTTTCCCCCGTCGTCATTTTTATGTTTGCCTTTATTCCTCTTATCAGCTGAAATCAATCGTGTAAAATCACACAGTTTTGGTAATTCATATAATTCCAATTTTCCAAATCCAAAATTCTTCCAATTTATTACATAAGAAGTTGTACTTTGATTCTTTAAGTACTTTCTTCTAAGTACTTTGATTCTTTTTTTTAATTTCGTTGTAATATTAATGCGACGTCATAGTCTTTGCGTTCTTGCGTATTTTTTCAAGTTCAAACGTACGGTTTGGCCATAAATCTATGAGGTACATAATTTTCTTTCCTTTGCCTTTGAAATGCCCTGCGTTCAGGTAAATAATTCTCGGTTGTGACATTTAGATGTCGTATCTAAAGAGGAATAAAGTGCCAACCTCTACACAAAGTGTTGTGACGGTACTTCGATGTTAATATACTTGAAAATCCCGCAGTTAGCGTCTCGAGTAAGCGTTGTCCGCACAGTCGCGCACAGTTGCGCACAGTCCTGAAAAGTTTGGTTTCGACCTTTGTAGGAAGAGAATGAGTTTGGTGGTTTGCTGATGTCACACACCCACCGAAATTTAAAAAAGTGCTCCAATGATTGGATCACTCCTGGATGAGACTACGAATCCTTTCGCTTCTTATTTGGTCCAGACAAATATTGATCGATATATTTACATAGCCTGTGCTTGCCTTTGTAATCTTAACCGGGTATCCTTTGCTGTTACGCTTCACTAACTCGCAGTGCCTCGGACGGGAATTGTAACACAAGAAAATTGTTAGCAATGAAAATTTTGGATTCCTGCCATCGCAGCATTTTTTAACTCCATTTGGGTATTTCGGTTCAACAGTTTCGCACTGTTTCTGTCTTTAGAATCTTTACTCATTTTTGTAAATGATTTATTTTTACTTACGCGTCTTTCACTCCATATTTCCTGTTTATTGGTTTAGCTATTCAGCAGTGTAGTTATAATATTTTCCAGCACAACTGTATTTTCTTTTACTTTATTTTCCATTCGAAATTTATTTATGTCTGCTTCTTAAATGCTTTTTCGGAAATTTATCCCTTGCCCTCTTTGTCAAAACTTAAGAATTTTCCTCTCATTCGACCGAAGAGAAGGTCATTTCACGGTAGACAGTCTTTAGAGTAAATAAAATAATAAAAGAAAAGAAATAACAACAATATGCACTTGTTAGATATGTTAGAGAGCGGATGGAAGAAAAAACATTTCTTGAACCCTTTAGGTACTATGTTTATACAGAGTATACGTAATTGCGCAAATGTACAGCTATGTCGAGGCTCAATAAATATGCTGGCCTCGGGCCTAGCCGGTAAGTAGCAGTAAACAATAAATGTCAACAGGCCACTTACAAGAAAAACAACGTTTACGTATATGTATATTTGTGTATACGTATACAAGCAGCCATATCTCTTCTTTTCCCCGTACTCATATACATATATAATTTTGTATAAATAAAGGTTTTGTGTATGTTAAACATGATGATGCCGTATTGACATTTACCTTTAACTTCAAGATAAACTCTTATGCTTTATATTTACATTTATAAATATAAACAAATATCTGCACACAAAAGACGTATACGAGACTGGTGCAGAAAGTACATGAAATAGTTTTACAATTTCCGGCTTCTTGAAAGTCTAGTGACACAGCCTTTGTATAGGCCTCACGTATTTTAAAACAATTAAAAACCTCGGAGAGGGAGTTCGACCCCAGGAAAGACCTCTTAGAACCTTATAATTTTCTCGCAACGCTTGAAGCGCATACTCGTCGATGTAATATTTTGAAATGGAAATCATCCTATGGCTCAATTCTTTCTTGAAAACATTTGTAATCTATACGTATGGTGTACAATGGTGAACGGAAAAATGTAAGTGATGGTGTTCGTCCGGACATCATTATTGATGATTTTAGATAAAATAGCCAACAGTGTGGTATTCCCAAGTGGACGAGGGTCTCTCGATATGAAACAGAAAAACCTTTTAGTAAAGTGGTTCCTGCATTTGTTCAAAACGGACAAAAACAAGCTAATGGTTGGAAGAATGAAAACAGTTTTCCGCGTGGCTCTGCAGCCTTGCATTACAATATTTGGATTCACAACTGAGTCTCAACACAGTCAACCTTGACAATTTTTCAGATGGAAGCGTCCACGATGTATATATATTTAAAATCATATTCCGAGAAAAATCACAAACAGTCTGCAAGTCACGCATTTCCTTCGTAGTATTCGTGATTTGTTGTATAACAAAATCGAAACTAGACAGTTTCATTATAATTGTTATCATCACAGTTTGTCTATTTAAACCAGGGAAATAAATTTTAAGAATAAAGTAGGGCGAACACTAGCATTTAAGACTATCAGACAAGATGTATATTGGATATTTTGGATATATTTAGTAATTCGAATGAATTTGACTATTTTATGGGGTCAGGCGCTCCAAATATGAATTCGAATTTTGCAAACATTTTCGCATTGACAAAGCAGATTAACTAATACACGAAGCCAGTGAAGTTACTGTACAACTTAACGTGTACAACTGATGACCTACCACGCACAATGTACATATTAGAATTCTCTCCACTATCGTAAGTTGGCGGATAAATATTCCTAAAGGTCCAAGGCGAATTCTTGCAAATGTTTTCACTTTCCCGATATAGATTAGCATTAATGTCGGAGGAGTGTGGGTGATAGCACTCTCTCTTTTGTTTTCGTCAATGTAGTTGTTAATTTTTTCTAATACCTTCTTGAAAGTCTATCTTCTCTATTGCGCCGGGGAATTTGTATACTAAGCGTGCTTGCTCATTTCATTTCGCTATTTTGGAATTTGAGGAGTTTTGGCTATCTTTTATGATCGGGAAATTAATTGTTTCTGTCGCTGAAAGAATAGCTTTACTTTTCCTTGTAGACGTTGAATCACTTTCACGCAGTATATAGGTGACTTGTACTTGCCCTATGACATCTAGTAACGTCGTCGTTCGTAGAAAGTGTATGCTAACTATTGTTTTCTAAAAAGTGACTTTGGCGTATGTTCTTTGTGGTGAAGTATCGCAAGAGTCGCTTTAATCATAATTTTCGGGAAATGTTTAGCAGATCTTTGAAGCACAACACACATATGTTCGTATGTTGAAGTTTACTGCGAATTATAACAATGGGGCTTTTTACAGCCATCAACGAAGGGTGAGGGGTATATTCATTTTGTCAAAACGTTTGCAACGCTCAGAAGTAAGCATCAGAGAAGTACAAGTACACATATTCTTGATCAGTATCAAATTCTAAATCGATTTAAGAATGTCCGTCTGTTGGCCTGTCCGTCTGTCCGTTTGTGTAGTGTCTGTTGTACACATTCTCCTAGCCGCAAAAATGAAACTATCAACTACAAATATTTCAGAAACATTGCTGGAAGCTCTTGCACGCAATTTGGTATTGAAAAAGTGCCAAATCGGTCAAAAGACACCCACAGCATGACGTAAATTGGGAACACCTCTGTTTTTACAAAGGGAATGAAAAACGGTTTTTTTGCTCGTTACTCATAAACTATAGCAAATGTACAAAAAGTTAAACGCATATTCCATGGGCGACGCTGTAGCATCTGTGCGCAAAAATGGAAAAAATTGACTACGCCCACCCAATATTATAACGTATCCAAATTTAATTATTTTTCAATACCTTTATAACAGGCAGGAACAAGCTTCAAGAACCCCATAAAGTGTACAAATTCTTGGCCAGTTAGAAACCTTGAATGCACCTAAACATGTCCGCCTGTTTGTCTGTCCATCTGTCTTTTTGCATAAAAATGAAGATATCGCTTAAGAATTGGCAAAAGAATTTGACATTGAACTAAACTTTTCAAAGAACTCGCCTACAAAGCCCACATGCCTCTATGACAAATACTTTCATTTTCACATAGAAATCAACTGCGCCCGCTTGCTCTTTTCGGGAATAATAATTTTTTAACGTCTTTGCTAAAAGTTTTGAATTGCTAGACTTGAGGAGTGTCGGAATGATTTTGATGTTTAACTTATAGACACTATATATATTCTAACGTTGGAACGTTGTTGATTGTTCCGGAAGGCGTGTATCCCGGATCTGACCACTTTGCGGAGGATCGCTTTCAAAATATTTATTAAATTATTTGCCGTTGTTGCCATATATGAGCAAACCAAAGTCGATTTTGCTTAAAACAAGTCAACAAACAGATCAAAATGTCAGTTAGTTTAAGCGAACTTGCCACAACTCCCATGACATTTTAACCTTTTTTATAAGTCTCGTGGTAAAAAGCATTTTCGCTCTTCGTGTACTTTCGCGTGCTTGTCAAAACTTCCGATATTTTCAGAATAAACCTCGCATAAATGCACATATCTGGTGTATTATGTGAACAAGGGTTGGCTGCCTTTAGCAAGCACGTAAACTTATAATATATATGTTTTCTTATGTTTATATATACGCAGCTATGCAGATGATGTTCAGTTGATGAAATTCTATTTGTTATGTTTGTTGCTAATAAATTGTAAACATACAATTTGTTGTTGTTATACTATTGTTTTTCCCATAGAAAAAGGACTTTTATACACGCTTCGCTTATGGATGTCTATGAATCTGTTAGATCCATCTACATGAAATTTGTTTCAAAGGGCAAAAGTTAAAATATCCAAAGTTTTAAAAATAATTTATTTAGGAAAAATGTGGCTATGTAATAACAATAAGTAAATGTTATAGGAAAATGTAGTAAATAGAGAAGGATATTCGCTCGCAATAGAAAGATTCTGAAGCAAGTAAAAACGTAATACTCGGCTGTGACCGAATTATTTATACCTGCCACTGTTTCCTTAACAAAAAGAAATAAAATTTGAATGCTCTGTTATATAATGCGATTGACTTGCCGGATTTTTTCTATTTTCGTATAGCTGCGCAAACCAAGTTTTTTGATTTTGAAAGTAGAAATGCGCTTAGTTTACATTGGACTATAGCCTATAGGCTAGCTTTCTGACGGATTTAGGCCATTTTCGATTCCAATGTGTCTGCGGTAAATTTCAATGTTTTTCGAAATTTGAAAAACAAATCTCAATATATTGATCGATGATCAATCAAGATCTATTCAGATTCCGATATAACTGACAAACTGAATATTCCTCTATCTTGCGACGGTCAGCAAAAATGAAGCTACGAAGTTCATGTCTATCTCTTTAGAAGTTTTGCAGAGACGCGTTCAAGGTCATTGTGGACACTTTCATTGTCGTCGAACCATAGGGTACTCATAATTAGACGAAGAGTCTTGATTGATATTTTTGTAGTATTTAAGTACTCGACTTACTGACGGTTCCCTACATTTGTCAGCCACTGGTTCGAAAGAGTTGGAGAATCTCTTTATATAAAACGCGTTTGCTCTTTAGAATAAGCTGTGACTCTGGATGAAGTAGCCAATAAAGTGGATTGGTTTTTAAAGTCAGTTATCGACGTTTAGCTTTTATGTAACTTTTTAGTGTTAAAGTTTAGTCAATACTTGCACGGAAATACTTTATTAGGAATTTATCTTCAAAATAAGTGAAGAAAAAATCCTGTATTCAGCGTGAAACTTATACGCCCACATTTTTAAACGTTTGATTTCACTTTCACGTACACAGCCAAAGCGATAATTTGTAGAGAGAATCTTGCAGTTCAATGGAAACCTTAATGAGATTCCTACACGAAAATTGATTTAATGCGTTACCCGCATACATCGCGACCAAAAAATCTGAAGTGGAAATTGTGGAGAGCGTCAAAACACTTCCTTGGAACACTCCATGTTCAATATATATATGTATATATGTCTATATGTATATTATCATATAGATGTCTACACGTGCGTACTAGTCAGAAATAACACCTTTGGTTCCATAACTGCGAATAGTTTTTTTAAATATATATTTTGTTAATAATTTAGAGAACGTTAGCTGTAAAGTAGTCTCTACGAGCTTATAACGTCTTTTGGTTTACTTGATTTAGTTGACTAACTTCTTCATTGACTTGAGCAACTAGTAGGTGTCTTGTAGGCCAATCCTTGACTGTCTACAAAGTCCAACATTTCCTCTGTGTCTGAACTTTACACTAGTGTTAATAGGTTGAAAAACTTTTGTATCAGCGCTTTCCTTAATTAAGAAATTTTTCCTTTATTCGTATTTCGTTCTTCCCAGTCTTAATAAAATATTTTTTATATAGAGGACTCCTACTATTCTGCTATTATTTTCTTAAGTTTCTTTTATTTATGATCTTTTCCTTTATTTGAAGACAGACGTATTTATCGTGATGTCAGCACTGAATGAAATGGGAGTCGATCTCCAACGTCTTGCTATCTCAAATTGAAGTATACATTTTTATTGGTTTAACCTCTAAAGTTGGCGATCAACGAAGAGAGGTCATCGAACTGTCATGGTTGTGAAATAAATCATCTCTTCCCATTACTCACGAGCCGAAATCGTCTTGCATATACTAAAACATTCAATAACAAGAGGTAAGAAAATTATATTCAGCCATGATCACATCTTTTATACCCATCATCGTGATTCTCAAAAAAAGGCAATGTTGTTGACATCTTCATGCTCTTTAGTACAGAGAGGGCGCGGCTGATATTTTCTATTTCAAAAATAAAAGTTTTTTTTTGTGTAGAAAGCTAAGAAACGATTTCACATACTTGCCGCTGATTACGAGAAGTTTCATAACCCGACGTATAAAACAATTAAACATGTTCTTAGCAAAACTTTTAGATATTTCCCCTAATCGGATTTTTAATTATGCAAAGGAATGCAGAGAGTTATAATTTGATTAGTTTAAGTCTTCCCCTTTGTACAGTTTCAAAAAAATCTTTATTTATCAGTAAGTGAATTCAATTGTAGTTAGTATTAGTTTTCCTCTGATTAGTCTCCCAGGAGACAATACACAATAGGTAGGTATTAATGGTAAAATTTCGAAATAGAAACAAACGCAAAAACGTAAAAAGCTGAAGGTTATCTAAAGATTGCTTTGAGTATATGCTTAAATTTATTGATTGGTCAGGCATTCTCCCATACAGTGTTGGCAAATAATTTGAACTACATCGGAACAACAACAATAGCAACTATAGACAATGTACTGCAATAGAATCCCAAGCTACACAGACCATAAAAAACTTTAAGAACCGTAATGGCTAACGATAAGCATACGGTAATGATGATGATTGCTTGTTGTTATTTACAACAAAAACAAAGGCAACAAGATCGACATACTGTGGCGTCTCGTTGTTGCTGTTATTGTCATCATCTAAATTTAGATGATAAACACCAACTGAATTTTTTATGAGTTAATTTAATTTATAGTTTTATTATTATGTACCTAGCACGAAATGTATTGACTCATCTTTGTGTACATCTACGTAGACGTAGAATGCAAAACGAAGCTATAAAATTTAAAGGGTAGTCAAGGAGGATAAAAGGAAAAGCGCCGCAATACAGACAATACAGCATAGATGGAGAAGAGGCTATATATTTTCGTCCAGCACGTCCGGAGGTCCGTTTTGCAAACAATATGTTCGTAGCGTTTATTGTAGTTTTACCCTTGAAAACTTACTTTCGAAAGGAAGAAATTCTTGGCCATCCCTCCCTATTGCAGACAATAGCATTTCAACAAGCTGAGGGCCAGAAATGTTGAGGTTCTTTACAGAAGGAGGCGGACACATTGCATCGTCATCCTTTTTGTAACATAGAGAAGAAAGTTTCAGAGATTTTATAAAGTACGGAAACCGATAATTAGCTTTATAATTTCTCCACTTATGCTCGATTATTGCGCTGTTCGTTCGTCTCTTTGTTCCAAATACAGGTGGTTGCCTTCCTGTACTTTCCTTAACCAACCTTAGTTATTTGCTTCCCTGGGAGCTGTTTATCTATTTTTCGTTGTCCGGTTTTCTCTTGATTCATTGTTCCATTAGTGATATTTCACCGTCCGTTAGCCGACACAATGTCCGTACGTGCGTCCGAATTTTTATTTTTAACTCCATGCGCCTTTTCTTTTTTTCCCAAGTCCATTTCTACATGTGTCTCTTCTTCCTGTCTATTCACAACACCGACGTCCTATGACGCACGTACATTCTATCTGTGCACGCTTTCGCCTGTTCTACGTCGTTGGCATCTTTGTTATGGTGTTCGTTCACCTTTCCGTCTGAACACCTCGATGCAGAATCCGCCTAGGATAGACATGGTTGACGCCTTTCTTGAAGTTAAGCAAAAATATCGTTTGCTAGCCTGTTAAAGAAAAAACCATGAATCGCCTGCATTCTAAGATAGGTATCCAAAATTCGATTCAAAGTCAATTATAATTTCCTTATTTGTTTCTTTCGGATCCTTGATTTTTTTTTTTTCATTGCTATTCTTCTCTAGTTGCTTTCAGTCGGACAAGACATTAAAATTAGACATTGCTGCAATGCCACGCCAACAATAATGAAATTACTGAGCAACCACCCGGCTGCCACCAAACCATACCCATCAACTATTAGAAGAAAATTGAAAATAAAATATTTTTTTGAACAAATTTTTCTTCTCTCTTTTCTTTTCAAATTGAAAATAATTTCCTGCTTTACAGCATCATCTTAAGCTATGATGTAGTGTTTTCTGTTATTGCTGTTGCAGCGGAGGACGATGGTAATAATTTCTTTTCTAAAATAAATGAAATTAAATTTTGTGAGTATATATCTAAAGATTACATAGAATTTAAGCGAACTGTATATACCCAACAGCTAAGAACAAACTGTTAGTTCATTTTTTTCTACACTAATAATGAAGATGCTTTAAAATCAATATAAAGACTCGTTATATCGTCTACAATAAATATACAAATTTACAGGAAACACTTTCCCTTTTTTCTCCCTATTTCTCCAGCAAATGAAAATTTAGGCTTCGAATATGCAATGTAGTTATCGTCAAGAATACATAGAAAACAGTGTACAGTGTTTTAGCAAGACGTAGTGCGAGAATCGCTGCATGAAGGGCGACGCTCATAGAGCAGTAAAAATATATGTCAACCTCAGCTCTTTGTTCTGACGTTAGACGTAAGTGATCTTATAATTTCAAATTAAAGGTTCGATACCTTTTCTTTCTAAGCTTTTCTCTATACCCCAGTCTCAGTATCTTATATAATAAGCAATCTAAGAACTTAAGTGTGCATAAACCTGCTTTTTGTTGATATTAAATGCAAAAGAAAAGCAGTAAAAAAATTTTAATTAAAAATTATCATAAATTTTCTACATTTCTCGTCCGTATGAAGAATAACCTTAAAACGCTTTGATAACAAGTTTTGAAATTCTTTTGTGTTGTAAGGACATAGTATGTTTGTTTGTTTTCAATAGCCATGAAAATTGCGTTAATTGATACGCATTGGGGATCCTGCAATTCAAATGATTTACATATAACGTTAAATTCATGTAGAATTTTCTTCATAATTACTTGATACCTAAGGATTACATAATCGGTTGAAGGTTTACGAATTTGAGCAGAATTATTGCGCCGTTATTGGCGTGCACGAGCTGAGAAGCGGAATTACTTTGTGAATCGTCATGCACGGAATAATTCTGTGCTTGGTTGGAACGGTGAGAGCAGAGGAAGAGGTTGAACTTTACTCGGGTGTCGTGGTATATCGTTACTTTCCGAGCGAATTTTTAGAAAAACGGTTTTAAACTTTTGTTGTTGGGCGGAAGCAAGAACGAATTATATGAGAGCTTAAAAATCAATGACCACTGGCATAATACTAAAAAAATACACCTTAATGCGGAAAATCTTCTTCATTGACTTGATACCCATGTTAAGATTCGCAATCATACGAAGAGAACGTATTGATCGATATTCTTAGGATGAACATATTATTTATTAGTTTTCCCGAGCAGACAGGGGCTTGATTCGAAAATGGCAGACCCATGTGATTCGTTATTATTATTACCCTTCAAACGACAAGTGTCAAAATTTCATGACGTCCTGATCTCATCTTTCTAAAATCAATTTAATGGACCAAAAAGAATTTCGTGTGTTGATTGAACATTGTTTTTTGATGAGCAAGGGAAGTCCAGTTGGTATGCGTTCGTACAAACACCGATGGTCCTGAAGGAAAATTGAAGTTCCATGAGATGGCTCACACCTTAAAGATATCAGAAGTCAATGTATTTACATTGTTATCGGGTTTGCTCACTTTTGACCAAAAATAGCAACGTGTTGCAGATTTAGACTGCTATTTAGGCGAAGTAAAAAATAATTTCCCATTCGATATGTGACAATAAATGAAACCTTTATTTACATCTGCCACTATACTCTAGGGTTAAATCGCCAGTCAGTCGAGTGCACAGCAACCATTTGAAACTGTCCAAAGCCACCAAAAAAGTAATGCCAGTGATACAAATGTAATTTGTGAACGAATGGTAAAATATCATGACATTTTGACCCATTTCGTTTGAGCGCGAGTGCTATCCAGAAATCATATGAGTCTGTCAGCAGTGTTGCCATGTATGCGTAAGACTTAAAAATTGTAGTGATATTATATAAGGTACAGGAGAGCCGGTAATGCAATGTGTTCAAAATGTTTTAACTTCTTCGTCCAAATATCTCCCGTCATAATTCCTTTTCTGGTATTGATAAGATCCACTTAATTCAGTCAGGTGTGAAACTAAATAAATAAATAGCTTTTAAATTAACAAAGTACATAATAAGAAATAAAAGAAAATATTTTTTTTAAATCTTCTAGAAAAATATATAAATAATTTTTGTGTTATGTACTTAACAAGAAGTAATAATTAGAGCAATTTTTTATAAAAGTAATAATTTTGTGGACAGAGCACTGAATAAAATCGTAGGGCTTTTAGTATCAAAACTAAGTATTTTTGATTACATTGGTGGTGCCAATAAGCAATGAATTATTTCCAAAGATTTTTATTGAATTGAGTTTTGTACAAACCGCTGAATAGCCAACATTTACTCTTTTACAGTTTTCAAAGCGGCTTGAGTTGAAAATATTCTAAAGCTATAATTTTATTTGCAAACGTGCAAAAAATGGTAACGCCTGCACCTGATCTGATCTGATGATTATATTTCTCATTTCCCATTTTCATGCGGGATTTAATGCAAATGTCACGACAAAGGAAATTTCCGATTTATATGGGGATGCATTGAAGGTCAAAAAGTATATTAAAGTTCAGAAGTTTTGCTGCTGATTATGATCCTAGTGGTAGGCCTCGAAGTCGACGACTAGTTGCATTTAATAAAATGATGCAAAGCAAAAACATTTATTTTTCAAAATGCAGAAACGAGGAATTGTTCAAGAGTTCTCTTAATACAAGTTATGTTTTCTACGCATAAGTTACAATAATTCTCTTCACTTTCCCACAACAGCGATTGTTCGTTATTATATTGTAGAGCAGTACGTGCGATGCCCTCTTGATTGCTTCTTTTCAAAACAAAAGCAACTAATTAACACGAGTAAATCTCTGCGTTGTTCATTTCAGAATTTTATTAAAATTTTCGTGTATTTAAAATTTATAGGAAATTCTTTTGATAAGTTGAGAATTGTGTATAAACTTGAAGCCAGAGTGGGCAGAAGGAAATTACTAAGCAAACAAAAGCAAAATTGAACTGAAAGCCGAATATGCGTATAACTCGTATACACAGCGCCATGCAAGTTATGTATTCGTGGGCTGTTAAAACTCAATTGACCTACTTAAGGAGGCTTGAAAGAGAAAGTCAGGTATTCAGAAAGTATGCAGAAACAATATTAAATACCATTGAATTGCTGGCCATAAGTAAATATGAATTTTATCGAATTAATTGTTTTTTTTTTTAAATTCAAATTTTGTAAAGAATCAATTGATAGGCAGAAAAAGTGGAAGAATTGCGAATAGGAAAAGATAAAAAAGGCAGCAACAAGAAAATTTTATTCATGTTAGAGGGAACCTTAAATACCAGTGCAATTGAGGGAAGTTGGGACGAATATTTTGCTACTATTTGCGGCTTTGTCATGTCAATTTTTCTAATTTTGTCTTTTCTGCTCTCTAGCTATACGAGCCATAGGGGCCTCCATAAAGTATAGGCATATTGTTGAAGATTCTACGGTTTAAATTCGTATTAGTTGCGTGCCCGTCTTCTATTCTTGTAGGGCTTCAAATAGGCTCTGCGTGCATGTACTTTGATCATACTTTCATTTGGAAAAGGCCAGCCAAAGAAAACGATTAGCGGAAAAGCAGGTTCGCCATTAAAATGAAGCCATGAAGTTAGGTAATAATAACATGCTTGTAAAAATGTATACAAATAGACTATTTGCGGAAGACAGAATCAGTCGTACGAGAACGTTTGAGTCGAAAAAGAATATTTGAATCGAAAAAGAATATTAAAGTCAAGAAGTCGAGAGTATAGCCAAAGTAAAATGTAAATGATCCTAGCCTTAAAGAATAGATTGCAAATAAAGAAACTTGAAGTTAAAAGAACTTTGAAGTGCATTTCTCTTGAAACTAATATCCACGAGCTAGCGATACGGATCGTATCGAGAAAAGCGGAAGCTCGTAACAATATGTTAGTCAAAATATGTTCCATCATTTTCTACAACTTTTTCCCGTCTTTCTGGCAATATGGCGGAACGGTATCGAAACAACGATATTGGTGTGACAGCGATCCAATCATCAACCCATTTTCATACAGAGCTTCCTATTCGAGCTGTAATAGTGTATCCCTGACGATCCTTGCAACCGTTACTATGAAAGAGGATGCCTACACGCCTATTACTAGTGCTTTTCGCAACAATACATCGTTCAGTTTGTTCAAGCGACGTCGGTATGTCTACCGAGCAGTATGTCACTGGAGCAACAGTTTCATTCGGTTTTAGCAATTCGTAATATATTATATATTGCTGACTCCACAATATGCACAATAAAACTTAATGGCCGTGAATATACCGCGTCGGTGTCGATGTGGATGCGGTCGGGATTGTCGTAATAGGTCAACTTTTCATCGCCACTCACAATACGCCACAGGAAAGTTTTTTTGTTTACGTGGCAAGCGATGAAACCGCGATGTTGAAACGGTTCGATCAGGTACTTTCGTAGCCATATGGTAGCCATTTTTCTTCCTTTTGAATCTTTCACATCGCACGTAAACGTCTCAAATCAGCTATGCAGTTCGAAAGCTATGCTAAGAAGTTCGAAAGTTCTTTGAGAGTTTGAGCTGTGGTTTCGTCTGTGGACTGAATGTTTTTTCGTAATTGACGAAAGAACTAATCTTTGAAATGTAGGGACCTTATATAAAGTCTGCTAAATATTAAATAAAATCGTGTTGTTTCTAAATGGAGGTTTGGTTTTGCTTTTCCTTTGTGCCACAGTTGGTTTAAATAGTTTTTGGGCCATAGATTCCTTTTAGGGAAGCTAATGCGCTCTTGTGATACATCGGGAACACTGTTCTTCCCACTGTGGCGGCAATGCGGTGTAAATTTTTTGTAATAAAACAAAACTTTCACATATCTAGAAGTGTGTTCTTTTTGTGTGATAGCAAGGTGTTCACTTTTTACTTATATTTCTGCATAAGCACAAAATGCTTGACCATTTTCGAAGCGCAAAATGAAGGGCTCGAAAGAAAGATTTGTTGTGGTGGGTTGGTAGTAATCAAACGCATCTCAAATGTACTATAATAGCAGCAATAGCAATTTAGCGCATAGCTATTGATGTGATTTGTCATATGCCTCCAATGATTACAGGCGGTTAAATAGTTAAGCAATTATAGATAAAAAGATTACTAAAATCGACTTTAAAAACGCAAGGTATATAGGGCCTTTTAAATTTAACGTTCTCCATGCCGCATTCATATCTCTGCTTTGCTTTTGCCGACTGGTGTGTTTACTAAGCAATTTGTCTTTGGCAGCAGATGTTACCTTCGGACTGTTCCCTTATCGTCATGCAATGCAAATGCGGAAAACCAAATAGATGGCCATCAAATTTCACGTTGCTATTGTATTGTATGAGAGATCTCGATTGTAAATGCAAACCACGAGCGTAAGTAGTTTTAGTTGCGATAAAAGAGTCATTGTTCTCTCTGAGATATGGTTAAAGCTGGACACTAGCGATGCTTAGCTCTTTCACGATAATTTTCAATTTTTGCGGAATGATATTTGTAATAAATGTGGAGATGGTGGGTGCTAATTATTGATGTTTGGGATGGTATCACTCTACTCTATTAAAAATCCCGATATATTTTTGATGCTTGAGGATCAATTGCACTTTTTGTTTAAACGTTGGAAGACAGCCACTAATTCCCAGTTCGATACATTTTGTGAGGCGGTATGTGGGATTAGATTGTACCACTCACATAATATTCTAAAGAATACCGGCAAACCTTTGCATCTTATTTTCAGTAGTGTCTCAGAAATCACAATTTATTGCGCCCAACCGTTGGATAAAACGAATTTACTTTAGCAGAGCTAATTATCGTGCCTTAAACATAATTTTATATTAAGCTCAATATTATTTTAATTATAAGAACATTGACAGTTGTGTACAACGACTCTATATTCGACTGCATAAATGTGAAAGTCCAGAACTACAGACGCATTGTGAAGTTGAGTGATTTACTGAAATTGTTTGACCATATTTTTGCTCACAGAACAGTTTTCGCTATTAAACTATATATTTCTCCATCTCAACTTGGCTTTCTAAGAAGAAGACCAAGTCCATCGAATTTTTAGAATTTAAATGCTTTCTCTCTACATGGTTTCAAGGATTTCTCTACTCACTGCCTCATGGATGTCGCATGCTCTGACTCTAAGGTTTCCGACCTGGTTATCCAAAAATTGTCGATCTTTAAACTGCAGCCTTTTGGCTTCCTTTTAGCTCCTATCTACTTAACAGATTATTAAGAGTTTTTTTATAACTCCATGTCCTCCAATGAAGTTTCCTTAACATCGAATGTCTATCAAGGTAACCACGTAGGCCACTTGCTAATTTTACTATCAGTCAATATCTCAATGTATGGCGATGATGTTAAACTATTCCCTTCTTTTAACTCGAAGTTGCGTTCCCTGGCTTTGATGCGGACGATTTGATTTGTCGATTCTCATGTAATTTTATGATATTAAATATAAAAAAATGTAAGAAGTTGTCCTTCTCAAGGCGGAACTTATTTGCCACTAAATATTTCGTCGGTTCACAAAAACTGGGAAATGCAGATCTTTTCACTGGTTTAAAGATTTTATTTGATCAAAAGCTATGCCTTAATCTATAATTTAATCTCAATATCGAATACTTTTGATATTATTAAATCACGTCTCCTTAAATATTTGCTTAGGTCGTACCTGCCTTGATCTATAGTCCTATAAGCTACGTATGAATCGCAAATTAAATATATCCTCTACTATCAGTTGCCAGGCTTTTGCATCATTCTTAGCTTGGATTTATATTGGCTGGTAGTGTGCCTCTGTGTTGGAAGTATAAATGCTCTTTTCTCTTTTATCTTTTCGTACCGTTATCCTTTCGTTTATTCGCTGTTTTTGTACCCTATACCATGTATTTGTGGTACACGATAAGATTATAAATAAGATGTTTAGGGTGGTTTATAAGCGTTGTGTAAGTAACCGTTTAGCTAAATGGCCATCTCCTTCATTACATTTGCACATTTTCAGTAATCAGCGGACTCTAAGGAAAAGTGTTTTTAATTTGATTTTAAAATTTGCACATTAAATTCGATCCTACATGTCCTCCTCAAGCATGTGAGACTTGTGCTCTATTAATAGAGGCCTCGTTGTAGAAGTAACTTTCACTATCTGTAAGTTTCTTCCCAGTGATCTACTTTTTTCTACACTTAAATATCGACCTATCAGTGCAAACTACATATAGATCTCATTGAATCTGTCCATTCGTCATTAAGCTTTCAAGGAGTTTCTTAGATTCATCAAAACTATTGAGTAAAATAACTATTCATTCAGATGCGTTTCATCGCATCAAACATGCAGCTATAATCCGCCATTTTGAAAACTATTGTTAGAAATGGATCTAACTATAATATCAATTAAATGAGTGGAACAAAATATATAAAGTTTTATTAATGAAGCCTAACAAGAACAAAGACTGTAGTGTTTGTAGTAGAATTGTTCCTCCGACTTTGTTATTGCACCGAAAAACGTCAGAATGGCAGAAAAGTGCAACCATTTACCGCTTTATGTACAAGGATAGGACGATGAAAGCAAATTTTGCCACACCATATTAAGTGCTACGCGACTTTTTTCCTTCAGATTCTATAGGACATTTATATATATATCAGTTCTTATACATGTGCACTTATAACTATTTGCAAAAGCGTATCTACACTATATGTAATTCTACTTGAATTTCTAAATAAATCTTTTCTAGAATATTATTTGAACTTTGCTTATTGACTTTAGTCCTTACAGTTTAAGGTATTTTAGATATATAATATCAACGCACTTTCCCTATGTCAATTATAAAATACTAGACTAGACTTAATCCACGTTTCACCAACTGATGGATTGATTTGATGCTAGGTGGACGCGAAAGAGTGTCTAGATAAATTATCAACTTCCTCAACACGTACTATACACAAGGCATTGAATTGCTCTTTCTGAACCTTAGATTGATTGAAAAGAGCTTGAATACTTTACCTTATATTGTGAGTCCATAATAACTTCCACATCTGCGAGCAAAGACAAGGTTTTTGAAATATATACTAATATTGCACTATTAGATTCTATGGAGAAAGAACTACAAAAGAACTACGTATTACCAATACATCGGAATTCTATCAACATCCATCTAATATTCTAATTTGATGTGCTGCCTGAAGATATTTGAATTATAAAATGCTACACATTTAATGTCGGCATATTAACTTTAATTATAATTTTATGACCATTGATTAATAGAAATCGTTACTCTCTATAACTATATACCTGGGAATGTCAAGTATACGCCGAGAAGTTAAAATGCCAGTGAAAACTAATCAAGCGACTCTCATCCATTTCACTTTAGCTTCACTATAAATCCGACCGAATTATAAAAAAAAAAAAAATTCTCTTTGTAGCCTTGCTTTATTTGCTGAGTCCTTGACCACTTTTAAGCAATGCAGAGGACTGGTTTATCATTCGACCATTGTTTGACAGACAGAAATAATGAATAAAAAACCTATATTACCATGTTATTTAAACTTCTGTTAGTGTGTTTGTCTAGTATTTCTTTGAATAACACATTTGGTTTAACAAATAGTATGTAAATTTCGTTGTCAAGTCGCTCACAAGAACCATGCCGAATTACTTAAAATCGAACCACTTTTGTTTTTGAAGTAATAACATTTCAATCGAGGACTTAAATAACGGCAGACAGTATCGCAGGCAAAACGAAATATAGACAACCTCGATCTAACTAATTGAAAACTCTAATCTTCATTGTTGTTCTTAAATTTTAGAAATAGCTTTACATTTAACAGAGTATTCATTTCACGTACAACTGTTTACCGTTAAGATCAAGTACGCAAAAATTAGTTGCCCATGCAACAGTGTCAGAGAGTTTTTTTTCTATCTAATCGAAGCGATAAGTTTTTGTAGTCGTATACTTTAGAAACTTGGAAAATTTAAAACCGAGTCTTGTTGTACGTACTTTAGTTTTTTGGTTCACATTAAAGGAGATGCTGATAACACTGCAGTCATATTCAAATCCTATTATTGCTAAAATCTTACAACGTTCTTATGAAATAATGCCTTCTTTACATCATCAAGATTCTCTTCTTCATTTACTTTACCAATTCTACCGAATGCAATAAAGATTTTGTTATTGTTATTTGATATTAATCGTTAGTAGAATTTTGAGGTACAATTTATGTACACATACGTATTCGCATTAAACATGTTAAAGATAATTAAATTTTGTAATAATTTATAAAGCAGCAGAAATAATTAAATTCTACACTAAATACTTTAGGTAGCATTTAAGTTAAATAAATCATGTTTGTTAATCATGGGAGACAAAGTAATTCTTCTTCTTATTATCATAGTTTTGATATGTATCTGAAAGTTTTGTTTATCGACATGTAAGGGTAAAAATATACACTTTATCGAGCTTATTTAGTTCTCTATTGGCCTATCGATGCACATTAGTTCATAGCACTGTTCATTTATACTTATAATTGAAGATTTGTTTTGTGCTAAAGTCTTTTAATATGAACGTGCTTTTGAATTTTAATTATTATTATGATTACGCAGACGTCGTGTTAAGAGCGAGATGCATGCTACATGCATGTAGATAATATAGAGAATTATTAAGCTAAACTCTAATTACAACAAGAGCAACACAGCAACAACAAAGGGTTTTTATTGGTTTGCAATAAGTACATTTGCTGTTGCTTTCGTACGTATTTTATATGTACATCTTGCATCGGTATGTGTATTTGTGCAATGCATGCACATCGAATAACTATACGCCAGCTTGGACGTTTGTATTGATTTGCAATTTTAAGTGGTTTTTGTCTCCTTTACTTTGTCTTCTTTATGTTATATTATATTTACATACATGTGATGCAGGTTTAGCTACATTTCTCTGCGTATCAACTTATCTAAAAAGTACTAAGCCTAATAATAAAAACATTGTTGCTTTGCTGGAAAGTGCCAGTACGAGGAGAACATGAACGGAATTAATAGCATTGCACTTAAATATTTTAACTTCTAACGGCTCTATACATTTTAGAGTACGTTACATATGTAACCTTACATGAGTCTTCTTTTTGTAAGTAATTTACTTACGTTACGACAAAAGTATCCTCATTATGATGATTATAATGCGTACGGTAGCAATGACGATGGCAACAAATCCAATTGCTGACTATAATGCGGGTTTCTTGTACACCATAAGCATGCCTGCGTATTTGAGGAGTTATGCAATTTATCTCAACACTAATTATAGTCAACTGCCAATATATATCTTTAGGTATTCACATACGTATATTTGTGTGTGTATGTGCTCATATGCAACTGTTATCATAATAGTATTAAGGTTTTGGGCATGAAAGGAAATGCAATATGAGGTAGTGGTACAAAGAAAGAGATGTAGATTACTTGGTAAACACAAACAAAAACCACTTTACATGATCAAGTGGTTGTGCAAAAGCTTTAATAATATAAACAATTTTGTCAAATCAACGGTCACATAGTGTATAAACATTCTATTGATGATTGAGACAAATGAAAATGATTAGTTATTGGTCTCACAAACAATCAATCCATTTGATTTTCTGCTCAAATTCTGTTCAAATTACTAAATGCTCACGCATGGCGAAGAAAGCAGGGAAGAAAGCCTATTAGTGCATGTAAGAATCAATAAAGTTAAGTCTATATCTAGCTTAAATAAGTAACTCAGTAACTAAACAAATAAGTAATGCAAGTTATTCAAAATTTATTTATTTAAATAAAAGAGGGAAAAAGAACTAAATAAATGACTAACGCACTCATGGTCTTTGTACCATTACTTTTTATATGAATTTTTTACTAAAAATGAAGCAATAATGCGTACCGTGATGGCTTGCTTGGCATAGTTGTTAATATCCATGTGGACTGAAATAATGGGAAAAATATTGAAACTTTGCTTCAGAACTTACAGTTAGCATAATATATGTCAAACTGTCCAAGTAGATTAGAAATCGCCAATTGCTCATAGCAAGCAAGAATATTTTTATATAACCTTTATGCCTAGTCTAAAAATAAAGTTTGTTTGAGAGATCTTTAATTAGTAGGAAATTAGTAGGAATTTTGCCGACTTTCTATTACGGAGTACAGCAGAAAGATGTGAAGAAGAAGAAGATGATGCGAGGAAGGGGTCTCGCATAACATATCTGGATTATAACGATGTCTACAACAAGATTGTATAGGGTCTTTCGTAAGGAATTGTAACGTATGGTTATATTTTGTAATATTATTCACGAATACAACCCTGTAAAGGTCGGGTTGTTATCTCGTTCGTTGATAAAAGAATGGAGGTTTTGATTGTTGAATGAAGTGGTCGAAAAACGGGGAGGAAAAATGAATGTACATTACGTAAATTGAAGAGAAGGACGCTGCCAAACTATGTAAGCTATTGTTTTAGCGTTTGAATATAAAAGCTATATGGTGACGTGTTACGCGTAGACCATCAAATTTATTTGTATCGTTAGTAGAAGGAAGCGGAAATTTTTCAAAAAGTAGGAAAACACTTTGCATTACTACATGTACTGCAAGTGATAAACTAAAGAGTGACTTTGGCTGACAAAACGGTTTTTTCCTGGTTGGAATAGATTAAATGAGAATACATTGTATTTAAACTCAAGAATATCTTCTAAAGAAACTCTCAATTTACGTTACCGTGAAAATTTGATGATCTGATTATAAATAAAGCAAAGAATACATTGCATTTAAGCTCAAGAACATCTATTAAGACAGCTCGCAAATAGTATACATATGGGGAAACGGCGATGCGAATTTTGGCCCGCAACAAAAAGCGTTTTTTTTTTGCTCTTCACAATTTTTCGGCATTTCCGGATAGTAATATATTTATGGGGAAACGTCGGCCGCCCGTTTGCCCGCTCCCGCCACATCACCGCACAACCAAAACACACACACACGCACATTCACTACGCATGCCCACCGATCTCCAATACCCCTTTCGTTCCGTCTTTACCCACACACACACACAAGGGGGAAAACACCAGTAGTTTTCGCCGGCGATTTTAATGCCTGGGCGGCTGATTGGGGTAGCAAGTGGACGAACGCTAAGGGCAGAATAGTGCTTGAATCTCTAGCCTCACTGGATATGACAATTCTAAACGAAGGTAACGAAAACACGTTGAATAGAGACGGTCGTGGCTCCGTGATTGATATTACCATGGCCAGCAGTGCATTGGCCTTGCGCATAGAATGGGATATTAGCAATATTTATACACACAGTGACCATGCAGCAATAATCTGGAAACTACAGCAGAGCCAGCGAGCGAACAGGGTAAAATTCCATCTCTGGGGTCCAAAATGGAAACCAGAATCTCTAGCCAAAGAACTCTTCGAGCTTATGTTGCAAGAGGCAGAACCCAGAAACTCAGCTCAGGCTTCCGTTGCGGAGGTCATAGCACGGATTGTAAAAGCTTGTGAGGGTTCAATGACAAGATGTTGCTTCCATAAGAGCAAGGAGCCAGTATACTGGTGGACAGACGAGATAGCCGAACTAAGGGCTCAATGTAATAGAGCGAGGCGTGTCTACCAAAGATCGAGGGGACTAGTGCTTATCTCAGCCACTAAGAAGAGTTCAAACTCAGGGAAAAGCTGTTTTAAAAGCGATTATTGTCAGTAAGAAAAACGGCTTCCAGAACCTGATTAATGAGATAAATGAGGACCCATGGGGTATGACGTATAAGTTGGTAATGAAGAAGCTAAAATATTCAGACCAACCAAGCTGTGCAGAATTCGTGGAAGAAATAATCGGCACCTCGTTTCCCCAGAAAACTATTTTTGTATATGTGCCACTGATTGAGGTGAGAGATAATCTTAATCTCACCGGGCCTGAGGAGCTTGTTGCCATTGCAAAGGAAATAAAAGGCAAGAAAGCGCCGGGTCCTGATTGCATCCCACACTGCGCTATTAAGCAAGCCATGTTGACAAGGCCTGCTGTGTTTGCCAGAACTTTCAACGCTTGTTTGAAGGAACAAATTTTCCCAGATAAGTGGAAACGACGAACGCTGGTGCTGCTGCCAAAGCCAAATAAGCCGTTGCTTGTTGCGAATTCATACCGCCCTATTTGTCTATTGGATACGATAGGCAAGGTGTGTGGAAAAATCATTCGAAATCATTTAGAAGAGTCACTTGAGAGCTCTAAAGGGCTGTCGGACTACCAATTCGGCTTCAGGAAAAAGAAAAGTCCAATGGATGCAAAAAATGTGGTCACAAGTACTGCCGTAGAAGCGATAAAAGGTACACGCTGGATGGAAGTCAACGAAAAGTATTGCTTAGTAATAGCATTAGACATTAAAAATGCTTTTAACTCAGCAAACTTGAATTGTGTCATAGTTGCCCTACAGGAAAGAGGAGTCCCACCATATTTTATAAATATAGTGTCTAGTTATTTTACTGGTAGGAAACTTCGGTACGTTAGAGATAGAAGGTGCAGAGAAAGGCTGATCACTGGAAGCGTACCTCGGGGATCAGTACTAGGCCCTATATTGTGGAACGTAATATGTGACGATATCCTGAGACTACCTCTCCCTGAGGGGGCATCCATCGTGGGTTTTGCTGACGTGAATGACGCCTGGAAAACATGAGGACAAGGCTGTACAAAGATAGACGAGTTATCAATGGACACAGCCTATAAAATAGTCGGATGTAAAGCAAAAGCAACGCAAGACGGAGAAAAAATTGCTCTTTATTTGGAATCACCAGACGGAAAGTTACTGTGGATATTTCTTTCGAAGCGTCTTAGTCAAGTATTCCCATCCAAGAATCCGTATAAAAAGTTAAAGGAAAATAATATTCAATATATTATCTTTCGAGGAAGAGACAAATCTATAGCTAATGCACCTATTTTTGAGTTTATTCCAAATGAAAATAAAGAATTTGATATCTAAAATGAAATTTTAATTTATTTTATTAAAAATTCTTTTTCACATAGTTTGAGTATTTTCTTATCATTAAATCTGTAGTCAGTTTTACTAAATTGTTTGAGATAAGCATTTAAACTTTTTCGTTGATTCTTATATAAACTATAACGCAATGCATAATGTCCGCAAGTGCTTGAAAAGTATCCTTGGAGTTGCTGTTTATTACATACATACGTGTCGCAGTTTCTCTTTAAAAAATTGCAAATTTCTTTCTTCAATGGTCATTGACCATATGAATCGAAGTATTTCGCTCCTAACTTGGAATTAAAGTAAACGGCAGGTTTAGAGCTCACTTTTCCTGGTAAATTATTAGCTGGGAAAACACCTTGATAATACTTCTTTGTAGATTGATTTGCCTTAACTGCTTGATCTATTTGTATCGTATTCACTTTAAAGCGTAATTTTCACGTTTCTGTTTCTATCAATCTCTAACATCGAATCATACTCGCAGTAAACTATGCAAGTTACAGCTGATGTTAATGCCCGGGCGAATTTGCCTTCAATGCGTATGTTTCCTTGCCTTAAAATATTAGAACACAAATCGTTATTGCAATGATCAGCGGAGAGATCAAACGCTAGTATAAAGCAGCTCTCATCAAAAAGTTTCTTATTTATATGAAGACCACGATCTGAGTGATTAATTCCAGATGATTTGAATAGCATGCTATAAGCTCTGGTTGATCTTAATTTTTCTGTAGAGTAATCGAGTCAAGTGGTATTTGAACACCATTGACTGACAAATTAAACCTTTGCAAATAAAAATGCTCGAATTTAAAAGAATCCGTTGTTCGATCACCTGTATTGTAAACCATACAAAAAGCTAAGAATGTCGGAAGCTGTGCTAGGACAACATTATCTAATGATAGAGTATGGTTTCCAGGGTACAGGGTGAACGTTTTAACTTAAACTTTATTAAATGGATATAAAGCTGATTTCGTTTGTAATATTTTATGATGAGCAACCAGTATTCCTGAATTAATAGTTATGTGATTCATAAACAATTGTGCTTCCAGTATCTTAAGCTGCGTTTCCTTCACAGGATTTTGCTTTAAATAAAATGCTGCTTTTTCCAAATTAAATATAAAGCGCAAATCAACATTATTTAGCAAGTGCTTAGGTGGATTAAAAATATCTCTCTGCAGCTTTCCGAACAATTCAACTTTGTTGCTCTTATCAAACAATTCGGTTAATTGTTTTTTACCATCATGAAATATTTCACCGGTGTAGTAATCTGGATACCATCCAGAACATGATAAATGAGTTCGATCTGCATCAGTGCCATAATTAAAAAGAGTTTATATGTATGATCTCTAGTGATAATTTTTGTCCCTTTGCGAAATCAATACGTTATTTAGATATACGGATACGCTTCGAAACATGGAATCCAGAAGATTATTTACAACGATACACTTACTGTCAGTAACATCAGAATTATCTTTATTCCTTTAGTAAACGTTGCAAAGACCTCGATATGTATCGCCATTACCAAGACAGAGAAATTCTATGGAGCTAGGGTTGTCTAAGGATCGAATAGGATTATATGAGACTTCTTGGGTATTTAGAATACTACTTCGTATAGAATGAGGTGCAAATGAATCTAATTCGCTTTTCATACATTCTATATGAGTGCTCATAGTTTCTAAGCAAATATGTCTTTCACTTTGTTACGTAGATTGAATTTTTTCGTGCGTTTCGCGTTAGATCTCTTTTGCGGCTGACGTCGTTTCCTTTTGATTCGACGTCTTATACTACTTTTGCCAGAGCCTTTTTGAAATTTAGACGATATCTTATTGATTGCTTTTTCTGTTAAATTACTTAAAGCCGTTTTGCTTTGCTCTGCCAAAATGTTTCTAAGTGGCTTGCGACCGAAATCATTGAGAATAGATTTGTCTTGGTCTTTAACCACATTCAAACCTGATAGAAACAACGGTTTTAAATTTCTAAAAAAGGACGCCAAGAATGAACCAATGCCACGCCCATGTTGTACGACTCGTGGTGACACATATAATGATCCTATGTGACTTAATCCACTTCCGATTTGATTAGAGTAATATGAAGTATACACTTGCTCCATGCCAGTCTGTTACACTTCTGAATGGAAATATTAATTGTGCTCTCGTTTATATCAGTTTTATTTTAATTGAGTTTCTTTTTTCTAAAGTGAAGAGTACTGTAAGTAGGTGTAATGGAATCACGAAAATTATATTTGGACCCCTCTGTACTAACTATGAGTATAGAGATGTCCCTAATAGTAGCAATTTCAAGGCTATAATACTCTACGCTGGTACAATCAAAACACTTGCTTTTCCCATTAAGCGGCAGAACTCGAAGACATCTTAAAATTTTATCTCCAACGCAACGAGGTTTTATTATATCAGTATAAATAAATAATGGTGAATATTCCTGCGCTTGTTCTTGAGATGTATCACTTTCAATGTTGGCATTATTTAAAAACAGTTCCGTTATTCCGACTTCCTACTGATCATTTGTAATAGTAGGAAGATTTACAATATTTGTAAATGAGGACAAAGTATTCTTTTCGTAAACGACGACTGAATTGTTGCTTAATAAAGTTACATAAAAATCCTCTACGTAGTTCACAGTTTGAAAGGTATTAGATAAATGAACTCAAAAAACTATTGTAATAGTGTTTTATTTAATGTTAGCGCAAATGTACATTTTTTTTAAAGCAATCCACTTAAAACTATTTTCGCCCTTCTGAATTGAAGATTTCTGCCCCAATTTTCGTTTTCCGTCTGGAATGATAACATTTGTAGACAGGCCGTTTTTAATTAAATCGTCCTTAGTTTTAAGTTGGCTTCTAAGCCGGGTACTATATGGAGTGATGAATGTGTTTATAAATTCTCGATTTTATATTAGGTTTTGTATGTTGTCTGCTTACTTGGTGTGGTGTTGCTTCTTTATTTGTATTTAAGAATTTTTCAGGCGTCATAAATTCATCTTTTGAAATGCCATCATCTAAGTCACTTTGCAATTGCTCGCTACTATTGTTGAACGTGCTATCGTCTAAGTCACTTTGCAATTTTTTGCTACTGTTTTGGAAAATGCCGTCATTATTCACATTTTGGAGGAGGATTTCGGATTTTTCAATGTCAACTTTCCCATCTTCTACATCACTCTTAGAAAGCGCCATTTCAGGTACATGGTCAAAGTTTTGCTTAATTGGTTTTAATTTTCTTCTAATATAAGTATTTAATTCTTGTTTAATTTTAATCCATTTGTTATATTCTGAAAGGGAGACATTGTTGAAATACGGTAATAGCTTTCTATTAATAAATTCCGCTGAATATTTGTCATCTATCATCGCGTCGTATGCACTTGGGTACAACAAAATTACTTTATTTAGATTCGGCTTAAATTTATTGACAATTGTCTAACAATTTTCCGATAAATCCGCTTAATAATGACGCTAAGATTATAGATAAGAAGCCACCACCTTTCTGCACAAGAACCTTTCTTTTAGACTTTATGGTCGCGTTTGGTCTCGAGATGAACCTTTTTCTTTTCTTCTTTCTTTTTTATACTTCCTTAAAACCTTCAAATCTTTATTTTTTAGTTTAGTTGGTCTACCTATTGTATTAAAGATAAACTCAGTCAAAGTTTTAATTAATTCATCGTCAGCACTGTTGAGTATAGCTTTTCTTAATTTGCTATTATTGGTTTTGAGGACATACAGCATATGTTTGTGGTTCTTCAGTCGCTTTAAGCTCTTTTTTAAGACCATTTTCTCCGGTGTCACAGAAGCAATAGCAAAAATTCGGATTGAATATGTTCGTTCTGTATCTTAATAAATCATTTACGCTTTGTGTAAGGTCGATTAATAAATAACCGTGAGGTTTGCTAGTCACATTTTTATATATTCTCATAGGTTCAGATGAATTTTCAGGATGAATTTGCCTTGCTAAATGTTGAAACTGTAGGATATCTCTAGGATTTTTAAAAGCAACTATATATTTTGAATTCAATCAAATATCTCTTGTGTGCAACGATTTGTGAAATATGTTTTGTGTTACTACAATGACAGAAAAATTTCTATGGTGTGATCCCTTTGTGAAAAGTTCACAAACCATTTTGTTGAAAGCGCCCATCATTAAGTCGTCGAGTACGACGATAGTTGGTTCGTTGAGAACATTTTCCAAATTCTCTGGTATTCCATTGTTATATTCAATATTCGCAACATTATGTATACCAGGTTTCGCATTTTCTT
>CCAG010012204.1:0-16015 GCA_001077435.1 Glossina morsitans morsitans
TGTTAGAATTAGCAAATTTAAAGGAATATTTTTTAAAGGCCATGAACCAAACTGGACCACCGAAATATTACAGATCAGTAAAATAAAAATTACGAATCCTCTTACTTACATTGTAAAGGACTATAAGGAAAATGAAATATTATGTATGAAATATTGTATGAATACGAAATGCAAAAAGTTTGTGACAAAAATGTCTATTTAGTGGAAAAAATATTGAAGAAGAAGGGAAACAAATTTTTTGTGAAGTGGCTAGAGTTTGATCAAACTCATAATTCATGGGTTAAGAAAACTCAATTACTTCGATAAATATTCATAAGACCAAACGAAAATGTTTGCTATTATTATTATTATTAAAAATGGAAATAAAATGAAACTCAAAAAATTGCACTGCGTATTAATTTTTACATTTATTCTTGCATACATATTAATTGTATTCCATTTACATATTTCTGTTATTTACTTTATAATTATTTTACATTTATTCATATATACATAGCATTTATACATCGTTATTTACATATATATTTGATTACCTATTTTATAATTTCCCCACGCTAGTGTGGAAATTTTATCATCTAAAACACATCGCTTATCATCTAAATGATCTAATGCTATTTTTTGGCAGATCTCTGTATACAATCTGTGAGATCTGCTTCTTATAATTCTCTGTTCACCATAAAAAGATATTCTATTTATTATACAGTGTTTATAATCAC
Source organism: Glossina morsitans morsitans (assembly GCA_001077435.1). Taxonomy (NCBI): domain Eukaryota; kingdom Metazoa; phylum Arthropoda; class Insecta; order Diptera; family Glossinidae; genus Glossina; species Glossina morsitans. The sequence continues at coordinate 717 of CCAG010012204.1, forward strand.
TGTATTTTAATTTGTCGGTTACACATATTTTTGTCCCCTTAACTTTTTTCACTTCTTTTTCTTTGTTGTTCCCATCATTGACTATGTATGCATACGCTTTGGCTTTTAAACATGCAAACTTTGTCATGATTCTCCCGGCATTCTAGTCTTTCATCAAACCTAACACTTTTTTGTTATTAGGAATTATATTATGTATATTGCCAGGTAGGTAATCTGATGTGTCAAATTTATTAGGATTATTTTTAATAACGTCATATATATTACCATCAGACGCTAATGTAAATGAATCTGTATCCATACATATAATCTTTATTGTTTCACTCTGGCTAAGTAGAAAGTTATAATAAAAGTCATACATCAACCACTTAGAGAGTTCTAACACAGTTACCCCCACATATATTGGTTTATCGTGAATAATTTCCAATTTACTTAGCTCGACTCCATATAACTCATTATCGAATATTTCGATACCCTTGAAGTTAGGTTTTGCTGTGAGAGCTCTAAATTCTTCAGAATTCCTTCTGTTTTCATAACTATTTACTAAGCCAATGTCCCGACGATTTTCAACATTTTCCATGGTTTTCCCAAACACCGCATTATTCATTAGCTTATAGATGTTCTCAAATTCATTGTTGGCACCTTTCTTCTATTGGTGTTTAAACTAATGTAGGGCTGTAACCAAGCCCTTTGACTAAATTTTAGTATTCTATGAATACATTTTAACTGCAACCCGTGTTGCAAGCAGAGGAGCAGATTTTTTAAATGAATCTTATAATTCATGTTATGAGTTAAATCTGCTGTGAGTTTTTTATACTTGCCAGTAGGAGGAATTTTATTGTCTGCACAGAAAGGTAGGCAATCATGTTGATCATGAATATCAGACGGATAATTTAGGTCAACTTCCACAATGTAACTACTACTTCCATCGATATCAATGGAATAAATACCAAAATCTTTTACCTCACTTTCGCTTAAAAATTGGAAGTTTTTATATGGAAGTTTTTGAGACATGGCCCAACCATACAAAATGTTTGCATCCAGATAGGCCAAATACTTTTCAGACTTGCTTTTATCATAATTTTCATTAAACTTATTATTTGTCTCGGACAACCTTTGGGTGCACTGAGTAATACCACCTCGAATACTAGTTTTTGAAAACGTATGAATTTCACGATCCACAAATAGTTCCATTTCAACTTTAGTATATTTCAGCATGGCATCCCAAGAAAAAGATGGTGCTGGAACGTAATTGCAAGGGTCTAGTTTATATATTTCTAAACATAAGATCCTGAAAAATTCGAAAACATCGGTTAATATTAATACATCGTTCTCGAGATGTAGAACCATATAATCTTTAATGGTTTGACACTTGAACGCTTCCCACACCCTCCGCGCAAAATTGTAGTCAGCCTGACTACATTCGCGATCGGACAAATAATTATAGAAGCACTCTTGGCTTGGTAAAATTGGATCATCAAGCTTTTTGATGTCGCTTACATAATCGTACGGAAAGACACCCTTAGGACTCATTAACGCAAATTTTTCCGGATTCCTAAATGCTTTCTTTAACACTTTAAACTGACTGAGCTGCAAATATTTGGCCAACTTCTCTAAACTAGAGTTTAAAAATCGATTAGAATCCACAAAATTCATTAAATATTTAATCTTGTTCCCTTCCATTACTCTCTTCGTAATTGATATGTATAATTCTTTGTTACAAGGTATAACCGACAAATTAGACTCTAAGAGTGTGATAAAGATATGGATGTCATACCTACTTAAATTATGAAAAATGATAGGAAAGTAGAGTAGCTTAAGTTGAAAAGATTTTCCACATTCCCTATGGATGAACCCCACAAAAATATTCTAAAATTATTTCCTCACAGGCGTAGCATTCAGTGTTTTCCATCTCTGTTGGTTGTTCATTTTCCGCTGCATATGATTGAGAAATTCAGCTATGCAGGTTTCTCCTAATAAAAATAATAAATAGACAAATCCAATTAGTTACTTAAGTGAAAACCAAAAAAATTTCTTGTATACTCACCAACAAAAGTATACTGTTCATCACAATCTTCGTTATATTCGCTATACACATGTTCAACATAATAAGTGAATGTGCACGCTTCATGCTTGCGAATTGTCCTCGTCCCCTCGCTCCTGCTAAGAACTTCTATTGGATTAGGAACAGCCTCTATATCAGCATATATGATTATTGACGGCGACAACTTCTTCTCCATATTTTTGAACTTGGTTCCTGTTCCCGCTGATGGATATACACTTTTCACTTTGGTGCAACCTTCCTCATGCCTGGTTCTAGTCGTGGTATAAAACGTTTGACACAAATCACAAAACTGTCCTGATGTATGGCTTCGCGTGTATTGTGTTTTTACCAACCTATGCATGTTGGCAATAAGACAATAATAATATTGCTTAGTCGTTTCGTTATAAACAGTTAGCAAGTTGATATGCAAACCTGTTGGCTCCTTTGTCGCCCTTGCCGGACCACCCCCTTTCCATGCACCCTTGGAACGTACCAATTCATATGTATTCATGCTGAAGTCTTTGTTATTCTGCTCAAACCGATTGATGTCGCAGTTGATAATAGGAAAACAAACACAAAAGTCAATCCGAATGCTTCGAAATTTAATGACAATCTCACGAATACTTCCGATTTTATAATAGCTCGTGTGAGCTAATCCGCGTAATTCTTCTCCCAACCGTTTGTCGAACTTGTAAGCGGTAGCCGCTAATATGCATCATTTAAAACAGTAGACATCAGCATTTTTCACATTAATTGTAGCCTTTTTAGTGTATATACTAGTTGGCAATGGTACATGTGAACCCACAGGAATGGACTCCAACTTGCAAATAGTTAATTCACAGAATTTAAATTCTGCTATGAGCCAACCACTATCTCGTTCCTGGTATTCTTCAGCTGCTCTTTTAAGTTCAATAAAAAGCTCGTCAATCTTATCGTCATCTTCACTGTTTTCTCTTGCAGCAACGAATTTCGTTGAGAAGCGTTCCAGTGTTATCACCATTTCTGTTTCGAAGCTCTTCACGTAATCTCCAAAAAGCCTCAAATTGAACTATACAGAGCCAAATTCATCTAATTTGGTTCGAATTTGCTCGTGTATATACGTGCTGATATCATCTAAAAATTTGTTTATTAATATCTCATCTCTCGAGTTGCTCACGATTTTGTATTGAATCACGTTTTCCGATGTCGACGGAGATATAATGAATACATTTTTTTTTAAGAGCACAGCTGCCTTTTCTTTGTGCTTGTTGGTCTTCAAATGTTTTTTGTACTTTGCCTGCATCATAAAAACTTATCAGGGCTCGCAATACAACTCACTGGCAGGAACTTTCTTGTTGACACTAGCTTCAAAAACCGCTTACCGACGTTGTTTGTGGACGGTCCGTGGAAGTAGGAGGCTAGATTTCTTTAAATGCTCTTTCACAGCCTGCTACGAAGTCCTTGCGAAAATGGGTTTGGAACAACTCGTGTTCAGTTACCACAGAAATTACACCTTGTTCGTCGGTCGCCAATTGTTCCTTTGTGCAAAGAATCAGCTTGCTGCACACCTAGATGACAAGCTCTTGCAAATTCTGAGCAGTAAAGGTCCAGTAAATTATCAACTGTCTCATGGCAAAAAGTGCACTTATGTTTGTTACGTTCCGTTGATGATGATGATGATGATGGTTCCATTTTAAATGTTTATATTTTTTATTTTAAGTAATGAACTTACTCACCGATTTGGTGGAAAGTAACTAAAGAGTAAACTCTGCTTATATAGGATAGAAATGTTGGTGAACTTAACTTCAACCGTGATCTGCAAAATTCCATCTGTCTTTTATTTTTCTCTATAAATACTTTTAAGTGTGGTCATAAGTACCGTATAATCTTTTTTTCTTATCGTTTATAATGCACCATAATACTAGTTCTTTTTCCATTCTTATACGAATAGAATTAGCGTTAATAAGAAATGAAAATGAGAAAGGATCGCATTACCTAGAGCAGAAGGGAAGATTTATGAAAGGAAATGTTTTGTGACCGCAATATGAGGGAGTGTAATTGAAAAGAAACGCATGTGATGAAATGCGATCATTCCCGTTGGAAGGAATAATCCGTGTTGTGGGAAAGTAGAGTTTGATGTGGAATGTTTAGTAGGTGTGAGGGATTGTATTGTGCGTGTGCGCGTGTGTTTTTTTTTTTTTTTGCTTGGCGAGCTGCAGGTAGAAAATCTTCAAAAGATTCTGCTGGTTCTCAGTAGCAGCAAATACGACTTCTACGTACTAAAACCTACTCCCCACACACTTCTTCTACCACTCTCCCCCACGAGACCACCGTTAGGTATCACTTCGCGGAGCCTGGTTGTCATTAGCACGCTTCCGATGGTGAGACCTAAGTGGAATACACTATTGGCTTCCACTCCCTCTGCTCTCCACCCGCTGTCTTTCAGGCCGCCGTAGTTCTTCGAGAACTCTGCTTACAAAGTCGCCTACTGTGCTCCAGACATCTTTGGTGGCAGTTAACCCTTGCAATATCTCACTCGGCTTTATTTGGGGTCTGCCATTCTCGAATCTTCTGCAGCGAAAGATGATATGCTCTGCATCTTCGTTCGTTTCCGAGCATGGCGGGCCATTCGGCTAATTGTCGTGCCTGAACCTGAACATGTACTTTCGAAAACAGCCAGTCAGGAACTTGGTGAGGTAGTAATTTACCTCACCGTGTGGCCTTTTGATCCATTGCATTATATTTGGAATAAGAACGACGGTCCACCTTCCTTTCGTTATTCTTTCCCAACGCGATTGCCAGGTCTTAATAGACGCTAGCCGCTCTTCTTTTTTGATAGCCTCATGGGAGGGGGTGTTGATGCGGCGCCTTTCTTCGATGCGCTTCATTTCGTCCGCCAAGATGTCGATTGGCATGGTGCCAGCAATCACCAGGGCAGAATCCTCCGACACTGTTCGGAATACGCATATCTGCCTTAGAGCACTAAGAAAATATATTGCCGCCAGCTTTCGGTACACTGCCTTCACTGTGAGTGCACCGGCCCAAACTGGGCTTCCGTACATTATGACCGACGTTATCACCGTGGTTATTACTTTTCGATTGGTGAATTTCGGGCTTCCAATATTTGGCATGATCCTTGCTAACGACGTCTGGATGCCTGCGGCTTTTTCAGCCGCGTACTTAACGTGGTGCTTAAAATTGAGTCGATGGTCGAGCATTACTCCAAGGTATTTCAGAGCAGGAGATGACTGCACCGTGTGCTGCCCGACTCGTAGAGCGCATAGGTAGGTATGTGTATGTGTGTGTGTGTGTGCGGGGTGTGTGTGTGTGTGTAGGTAAAGACGGAACGAAAGGGGTATTGGAGATCGGTGGGCATGCGTGGTGAGTGTGCGTGTGTTTTTGGGTGTGGGGAGCGGGCAAGCGTGCGGCCGACGTTTCCCCATATGTATACTACTTTCAGGTATTAGTTTACGTGAATGCGTGCAGATCAAGCAGTATTATTGTTACAGGTAGAATATGGCTACGATCTGGCAGAATTCGGCGCGATAAGCCACTTGTTTTTGATGATAAAATAAATCTGCTTGACTGTCTCAAAAACGAATTCTTGTATTTTATTTTTTTTCTTTTTTTCCATCAATAATTCGTCGCATACTTGCATGCAAACGAATGGATGCAGTGTATCTAAGTATGTAAGTATGTAAGTGATTGGGTAAGAAAAAAAAATATGGGAAGAACGAGAATAAGGATATTTCTAATAAGAGAGAATTGCCGCCTGGTCAGCTTCGAAGAAAAAAGCAGAAAATTCGGGGTTGAAATAGTACTGTTTCAATCTTCAAAAATAATAGATCAGCTCTCTGTAGAATGAAATTAATTGTTTCGCGCAATAAACATCTTCAACTTCGTTGCAGTGATGTGGTGCCCGTTTCGAAAATATAAAGGATTTGCTATTGGTTGCATTAAGTGGACCGAACTAACTCATATTCGTCTCCTCAACTCCATTATTGAGTTCATCGCACCTTGCTGCTGACTTTGAACCTTGAAGATGGTTTTAGCATTAATCGCCGCCATGCCCTATTGATGCCTGTTTTAAAAGGACTTTCTTTTCATTACGTAAAACTATAAAATTGTTTAAATTGCAAACAAAAAGTCTCTCGCCGATTTTCGTTTAATGAATTTTCTAAACTGCGAAAAAACATTTTTTCGTTTCAGTTTTTTCTTCAGCTTCTTCTTTTTCAATTAGTTTCCTAAGTTTTTACACAATTTCTTTCTCAACCTACGTAGCATGTGCACGCTCATGCAAATACTAGTTATATATTTTCTGACTTTCATATGATAACCACAATTCATAAACCCATATGCATGGCTGTATGGGAAAATTATGTAACAACTTAGTTATGTGATATTAAGCATGAAATACATTTCTGTCTAACGCGTGTTTTGTGTTTATTTCTTGCGGTATACACGTAAAGGTACACGCATAGGTGTGTGCTCAGTCGGTTGGTTTATTTACGCATAAATTTCTCAAATATATATACATAGATGTGTGCGTATACATATTAATGTTAACATATCCATGTACAATTTTATATAGTTTGAACAAATTTTCACCTTGAATAGAACATTCATACGCTTTGATGAATCACAGACCTGGTATTTGAATACTTTGTTTGTTCTTTCGTACGTTAATGGTATGACGGCAGCTAGGAACGCGAACGTAAATACTTCACATAAACTGATTTGTGACATCACGGTATAGCGGAAGTAAATTATAACGAAAAGCTAAGCGCTCGTCCTTAGTCTATAAAGAGATGAAAGTTCGAGATTGACTTGTGATTAACTTGATTGGGAAGTTGATCTACTGTGACATAAAGAAACGAATCCTACACTAAGTAACAAAGATTGGCATTAGTATATGAGCTTAACACATGAAAATTGATTTCTTTTCAAGTAAGTTAAATACTGGGTTGTTAGGAAAATTGCAAAATTGTTCGGGGAAAGGAGAGGTTTTCTTTTTTATGGCGTATCAAGAAGGACTCAGAAGCAGTGCAGAAATGCGAGCGAAACACCTTGACTTAGCAGTTGCTTGTTAGTATGGTATCAGTTTGTCATTTCTATAATTTCAGAAAACGCTCAAAGTGGCATGTTTAAGAGCATATCACTCCTATTGAAGCTGATTCGTATTCGTTGCCGAACATATTTATGTCGCTTATTATACTCTACCCTTATGTTCACTTCGACTCGATATTTGCAGAAACCCTTAAATGGCAATACTCTAGACAGCCCCATATCATAGGTCGAGAAGATGAAGGATCACCAGTTCAGTTTTTTTGGGAGGAAAACATTTCTACAACACAGGAAAAATATATAGAAATTTAAATTTCACCTAAGATAAAAGACGGATAAAACCAAGAATGAAGTCATTATTTATTCGCTGTGCTCAATTTCCGCTAAACTATTATTGAAATATGCACTAATCTTGAAAATTAAAGTCTGTTGATCCACTACAACGACTATTTTTTTGACTTTCTCAGTTAGCTTTGTGCTTAGCAAGTTTTGTTTGATTTTATTTTTCGTTCGTGTTTAGATTTTGCATACCAAGTCTTCAAAATTTGTTTGGAATTTAATTTTCATTTTCTGCTGCTTTTTGCTTCTCTGATCTCCAATTTTTTTTTATCTCCTATATTTGTTTAAGTTTATGTATTTCGGTGTAAGACTAAAAAAAAATATAGATTATGGAGGAATTAGGGCTTTATTTCTCCATTTCTAGCAGTAATTGAGTTTTGAAAGAGACGAAAAAGAGAAATCAACTCAGTTTTATGGAACCAGTTGTCCTGCGCAAAAGAAAAAGAAAGGTGACGAACTAAATATAATATATTTTATTTTATTTCGCGCGATATTTGGTAACTAACTTCATTGTGCCATAATATCTGAACGATGAGTCAATCAGGAGATCTTGTGACTTTTCCGTCTTCGGGGTACCAGCCAGAATTTAGCATCTCCTCTTGACTGAAGCGGCTTAAGTCCACTTTAAACGTACAATTTTGTATTTGCGCTTGTTCGTTCCACATATTTCCGCGTTTTCGTCTGTGTTGCATCCTAAATAGCTCCATCTGCTTCCATGTGCATGGAGTTGTATACGCCTTAAAACTTATATTTTTAAATAGGACATGTCGGCGCTGTAGGGGGTTTGCGAATCTTGGCGTTTATCTCTTATATTAGCAAACATAGAAACAGACGCTCTAGTAGACATAGAAACTTTTCTAGGCACCTAACGTTTACTGCAGAATAAGCTCTGGCTTCTCATATGCCATAAGAAGATCCCTCGAAACCATTTGTAAAGTGTGTGATTAACACAACAATGAGTGCTTACTTAATTTTACATACACCGGCGAACACATGCTATGCATCACCAACCTATATCTTTTAACATATATAGTGTAATGAAATTCTACTCCCACTTCTTCTTTCTCTTCCTTGTTGTTATCTTCATAAACTTGTTTGTGTTTACACGTTCGTTTAAAAATAGGAGTCTTTAACCTCCTTTGGCATTTTTCTTCACCAATAAAACTATTGGATTTTAGGTAAGCGTATGTATGTTACTTATATGTGTTTATGTATATCTCTGGATATTTTTAAGAAAATTCTAATCGTTTCCTGTTGTAGCTTGGATTTGAACTGTGTTGACACTTGTTAGTATTTTTTTCTAAGCATACATACCTACGCATTAAACCACAACAATAATACCTACAATAATGTGCTGATATTTGCATGTGAACACGTTTATAATAGCTGGCCTCTTAAAGCAAGTTATGCAGAACAAGCAAGATTTTTCAGAGATTTGTGGCTTTAAACTACAAAATGTCTTTCGAGGATTTCTAATTTCTATGCACAATGCATATGAAAAAAGTGCCGAATTGATGCACGACGATTTTGTATGCTCTCTTCAAGTTTCAAATAGGAAGTTTATGTATTTGTACACGCGCTTAATGCATGAAAGCTTTTCTTCTTAATTGCTTAATTAGTGGTTTTTATAACTATTAGTTTATTTTTATTTTATTTATTTATTTATTACACTTATACAGAAACTCAATTAAGAAAAAGTCAGTCGAGTTCAAATGACTCTTAAAGTAAATCTTAAATTAATTATTATTAAAAAACTTAGTATAAGTACAATAAAACAAATAAAAGGAAAAAAAAAGAAAAAAGAAAAAGAAAAAAAGCAGGTACACAATTAGCACAGAGCCACACCCACAACCGATACAGAACCCAGTTGCAAATGAACCCCTAAGCCATCGCAAACATACATAAGCTTGGCAACCGTAAGCAAGTATAATTTCTCTGAAGAAATTTCTTCTCTCTGTGTGTGTTTTTTTTACTGTCGTGGGTACTACTGTTTCCGGTTTTTGGAGTTTTAAATAAAAACATTCCAATTTTATTTAGAGCCTCCATAGTAATTTTTCAAGGTGAATAACTAGCAAGGGAGTTATTTATAAAGTCATTTGTCTCCAAAGCGCTTTGCCTTTGATGATCATGATTATGAAGCTGGAAAATATGATATTTACATGATATCGGACTTTACCGCTGTCGTTTGAGAAGCTGGCTAAAATATATATCTTAAACCAAAAAATCACTTTGGACGAGTAGTTAAGAAAGAAAAATGAAAACAAAAACGCTATTGAGTTAAGCAATAGACCGGTGTATATATGTGCAATATATATTCGTATGCAAGTATATACTTCTGCATATACTTCTTTTTGCCTATGTAAGTAATGTAATACGGTACAATAAAATCTTCTTTATATGGCCTATAGGCTTTTCTACTGCATTTGCTTTTATGCAAATCATTATTGATTTCTAAGGACAAATATTCCAACGAAAAAGTTCTTTATTTCTTTCTCTTCCTTTTCTGTTTCATCTTTAGTTTGCAACTTTAATTTGCTGTCTTTTTTATTTCTTTCTGACACACACTTATCTAACGATATAGTTGAATGGTCAATACTACTGCCGTAAAGTGAGATTTTCAATTTTCTCTTTTTTTGTAAATGTTTAAATGTGATTTTTATAGACGAAATGAAATTAAATTGAAATTGAAGAGAATTTGTGTTAAGAAGTTTTCATAGAAAGTTTATTGCAAGACAAGTTAAATGATACTTTACTTTAGGAGAACGAGCTTGTTTATACTAAAGGGGTGCCGAATAGGGAATCGTTTATATTTTTATTCCCTCTTACCTCGTTTTCGCATTATAAGTTTTGGCGGCGATTAGAAACTAAAAGGTTGAAATTTAATTCAATTAGTTATTAATTCACATTTCCCCATATAGTTGTAGTCTTTCGTTTTTGTGCTCGGAGTCCTTGTTGTTTTCTTGAATATTGCGCGTACTCTGTCTGATAAAATCCCTCCTAATATATAGCAGTAGCATATCGAGCGCACACATGCTTAAGTAAATCTGCTCCTCTAATGGACCCACAATACGTGTTTAATGAAACCTATGTAACGCATATAGCGTTTTATATGACCTGAAAGGAAATTTTATGTGGTCTTCAAATACGGACATCTTAGAGCCGCGTACGGATTCGCATGTTCTAACTAGATATGGGCTTCAGATATCCCGTAAATGAAGCCTTTTTTTTGTGAAAGTTTCTGATAGGATTTTGTAGCACACAAGTAGTATCCCTGCACGGATCCAGTCGAACATCTTTAGAAAGCACAGCGAGAACGGCCATAGATATCCGTTATATTTAAATCTAGCTACGAGTTGTTTTTCTTTCAATTTGCTGTCAAATAATTGCAGAATAGGAATAAAGGAATACAGAAAATATAGAGTTAAGAAATTCAAGGTTTTAGGTAATGTAAGTTGTATAAATAGATAAATGGAAGTAGAGCTACTTCTGAGTCGAATCCACATTTGAAATTAATGTTCATACTAATGTGTTGACAGAATTCTGTAATTATAAAGAAAAACATCATCAGGTTGATTTAACACCAGTTGACAAAAGCCTTCAAACAATTAAAAGGTTTTAGTCAACAAACAGGACCGGAGGTCATTTGGACACAGGTATTACTTTCTTTTTCTGACGCATTGATATCGAAGAAACCAAAGCAACTAATGAAGAACGCAGTAAAGAATGTTGTTTGGAATGCCCATAGTCTTTGAAATTATTGTTAAGCAAACCTCTCCACCCCAAAGGACGAGACTATAGTTATTTTATCAAAATATCTGCAACAGCCAGACAGAATTTCATAGATCCTATAAAGCATATATATTCTTGATTATTAGTATCAAATTCTGAATCTACTTAAGAAAGTTCGTTCGTGTAGTGTCTGCACTAAACATTCTCCAGACCGAGAAGATGAAGATATTCGCTTTGCGAAAGCGTTAGAAGTTCTTGCGCGCGGTTTCCTATTGAAGACGAATCAACTCATTTACCACGTAACATAAACTCTGCTTGCTGAATTTTCCGTTCTCTACTCGTAGACTACGTAAGACACGTTGTATAAAAATTTCTATATTGGTTCTGCAAGAATGAAAAATATCCCCCACCCTTTGCATACATATATTCGAAATTTATATTTATTAGTTTTTTTTTTGTTAAATAAAGGAGAGGGGTATAAAAGAGTCGGTCATGGTCGCATATTTTCTCCTCACTTGTTTCTATTGAACTCTATTCTGAATCGATTTCTACTTTTAAGTGTGTTTTGGTTTTAATTAAAATTGTAGCAAAACAATTGGATTAAAAACTTTCAGTGCACTGAGCTTACGAAATTATAAGCAATGTAATCTTTTAAATTTCATATAGAAATTCTAAGTTGTGTGTAACTTAGCTCTGTTGCTACTATTGATATAGTTAAAAAGCAAAAGAAGCCGAAAACTTAATATTAGCTTTTCACTAAACTGCTGAATGGTCAAACAATTTTATAAAAATATGAGAAAGATAATAAGGAAAATGGAAGAAACGGAAAAGTATACATCTTCGATAGCCAATCTTGTACATCTTCATTCCTCAGTGTGTTCTTTTTCACGCTTTTTTTCTTACTCTCTGCTGTTCCCCTTTCTACCGCTGCTCTTTCTTTCTAGGTTTACTTCAAACGGCAGCTGTCTGCGTTTTTTCAATATTATCCTACAAAATAAAATCTCCTTACATTGCACTAAAAAGACACTAACCTTGCAGTTTTGTAAGTTTTCCCTCCACGTTGTTATGTTCTAATGCTTCTTCCTCTTGCTTAAACTGCAGCTTCTTATGCTACTTAGGTTTTATAACATGTAATATTAGAAAATGCTAAAGTATAACATAACCTTGATAGCTATAATATCCACAACTAAGGACATAGAAAATCTCAGTTATAATAAAAATTTAACAAAACGAAAAAAAACCAAGAAAATTTTATTCGGCTGCCGACGAATCTTCCATACTCACAATTTTTATATTAAAATAGAGCGTTTAAATCGATATCTCCATTCTTGGCACTAGGAGGAGACAATCATTGGAGAGACGGGCAGGCAAACAGTTGGGCGGACAAATATTTCTATTGGATTCAGAGTATTATACGATCGATAATATGATATAACCATATATATCCTGGTCAATAATATCAGGATGTCTGAAGTTTCCTTCAATGTGTAGCGAACGTTTTCGTAAAAAGTGAATTTCGATCCTCTTTAATATTCGGAGAGAATGGCCAATTTTTTCTATCTTTTACAGGTACTAGTGGATCAGTGACGGAGTATGCAAGCGTACAATGCATTATCGATGTAGCTCCAGTTTATAAGAGACGGCAAATCATCTTTTTGCCTTTGAAAATAGAGGTGTTCTCACTTTATTACACTTTGTAGTGTGATCGTCACGTTTCACTGACTTGAGTCATGTTCAACACCAGCGTGCATGTAGGCAGTTCTAGTCTTCATGCCAATTGGAGGCACAGATATTACACAATCGGCCAGAAAGACAGACTGACGAATAGACGGGTATACAGACATACGCACAGACGACTATTCTTAAATCGATTGAGAATTTAATGCTCATAAACAAGAATATATATATTTTAAGGAATCTCTGAAGCGTCCTGATGAATGTTGCAAACCTTTCGACAAAATGTATACACCGGTTCGTTGGTGGTTATAAAAATTGTGCAAAATTTGAAGGAGGGAAATAATCTAAAAATGAAAGAAAATGCAGGAAAGTGAAAGAAAGAAAAAATGTTAACGGTTATAAGAAATCAAAACTTTTCGATTTGTACTCTTTAAGTAACAATTTTCAAGAAAGAAAACTATTTCAAATGTTTTAATTTTTTCTTTATTTCTGCTTTCATTTTTGTTTTTTTTTTCTTTTTCTTTATTTAACAAAAAACTAAGAAACGCATTTCAATGTTGTCTGTCTAAAGAGATTTCATTTTTTTTTTTATTGTTCTCACAAATTGTTATGTTTTCAACTGTCCGCATCTATCAATAAGGAAAGCTTCATTTTGCTCAGCTTTCAATCTATTTTCATTCAGTTCACTGAAGCTGCATTTTGTGTTCCGCATACGGAACGGATACGCACCTACCCACGTGCCCACACAATGCTGCATTTCAATTCACACTCTGCTCATTCAAGCTTACATAATAATGTATTTTTATTGATTTTATCCCTCCAATATTTTATAGCCGCTATCGAAGAATGAAGGTATACTCATTTCTTCATTTCGCTTCTAATGTCTATGTTTGCATATTTGTTAATTTCTTAAGATTTTAAAGAGAGATTTAACCATACAACAGGTGTTTTATCATCAAAATCGGCGAAGGGAGTGAACTCGATTGAAAAGGACATCGCGAAGCCTACTGATGCAATATAGAACTTCGCCGGGATTTGTGTCGCCTTAAAAATGCCTAGCAACTTAGTGATTGTATGCAATAGCTCCTGCACTTTTTAATACGATATGAGTTGTTAAGGACCAACGTGTACTATTACCTCAACGCCAGATTTTGTAATTACCTCAGTGTTTTTCACTCAAAGAGTCAGTAGTTGAAAAATTTTTTGACTTCTACGTAATTCAGCTTCATATACATCATAGATTCGTAATCTTAAGCCGTAGTGATTGCGGCAAGTACAGGAAGTACAGGAATCGCTAACTGTAGAAAGTGCAATTGCAGAGTAAACGAATTTGTTATGTCCAATTATTCATTCCAAAACTTGCTCTCATAGCGTGGTAGTTGTCATTATGATGCGATGTTGTCAGGAAGCAAAGCTTGCCGCTCTGTTCACTTCATAGAATGTTTTGAGAGCTGAAACTTAGCCAATTATATCACCTCTGTCAGGCGTCAGCTATATGTAAAGTAAATGGGATGCGTGTCATGTCAAAAATGCTAAAGGAAACCCGGAAATTTAAAAAAAGCAATTGTCTCATTTATAGGTGCGAAGTTCAACTTAAACATTTATTAGGTATATCTCTTTATCCCATGGAGAAACGATCTCAATGGGCTCGTTGATGGAAAGTTCAGCATTTTTCCACCTTTACCATAAGATGTTGAGTACTTCAAATTCGCTTTACGTTGAACAAAAAGTTTTGTACTCCTTTTCTGCTTTTTTTTGTTTTTTGCATTCTTTTAATGTAACGAAGTAAAAGCAACTATGCTTTACCAGTTGTTGCATGTATCTATTTTTACTTGCTTACGCCGTACTCATCATAATCCGCACACTATATGTTATAGTTACTTTCCAAACACAATGACGCACAAACACAGATCACCACTTACGTACATACTTATGCTGTATGATGGTTAGTGTTATTGCATGGTCTAGATTGTATTGTGCCTGTGTGTTTGCGTTTGTTTTGTGCAGTGCTGTGTTTCGTAAGTGACTCGCGGGCATAAGGACAAGAAAACAAAGATGTGAAAGCCTTTTGGCATAATAGTCTTAAGTTTTATGATATTATTTTTTCTCTTCTATTCTCCTTTTTTTGAGTTATGTCTTGGACTTTGACGTTTGCATGGCAGTATTAGCTCTTTTGCTTTGTTAAATTTATTGTAAACTACACCACTTAGCAGCTGTGGTGGTAGTATATCCTTGAGTTGCACTGAGCTTCTGCTAAGATTTACATGGTTATGAAGACATTATGCCTTCATTTAACTTTCATATATAAAAGCCCGTTTTATCTCCTTTTTTTATATTAAGACTATTGAGAGGTGAATACTACTTTCAATCATATTCTTATTGGTATAATGTTACTTTCTAAAAGCAGTAGCACAGACGATGATGAATTGTGAATCTATTGTTATGCAATTTATTCGCAAGATTTCCTTTC